>PVJO010001201.1:0-184012 GCA_004026905.1 Hystrix cristata
TAAACCTCAACTTTTTAATGGATTCGCAATATCTATCTCATTATAGAATTTTCCCCCATCTTATAGCATCCAACATTTCAGTTTTCCCCTGTCCCTATTTTTAATATTTACAAAGTCCATGGTGAATTTGCCATTTTTCCACATCACAGATTCCTTGAAATGAAATTACCGGATTAAGGTGTGACATTTTTACAAATATTAAAATTGCCAAACAGCTGTTCAGAAAGGTTAAGCATTTTCAGTCTTAGCAACATAGGATTAGTATCAGTCACCAAGCACCAGGACAGTCTGAGTTGTGAGTTTTATCAGCTTTATGATTTTGATAGGCGAATGTGGTATACTTGTTAGGGTCTCCACAGAAATAGAGCCTGCAGGGGTGTGCATGTGTATGTGTGTGTGCTCAAAGAGATTATTTATAAGGAACTAGTTTGTGCAATTATGGAGACCAACAATTCCCAAGATCTGCAAACTAAGTCAGCAGCTAGAGACCCAGGAGAGCAGTTGTTTCCATTTGATCCCAAGCAAGGGAAAAACACTGATCCTGTTGGACGACCATCAGCGGGAAGGATTCCTCTTACACAGAGAGAATCTGCCCTTCTGTTCTATTCAGGTCTTCTGTGGATCAGGTATTTCTTATGGTAGTAAATAATTTATTATTTGTGCTTGATATTATTCTTTACATCAAAACTCAGGAAATACAGTGTTATTGTGTGGCATTTTGTGTTAACAGAGATTAGCCTGATACTATTTTTCCATCCACATTCATTCTTTCCTCACCTTCTTGTAGGCTTATAGCTATGTTAACTTTTATTTCTACAATGTAAAAGTTCGATTGAAAGTAAATAGTTCCAGATATTGCTCCGAGCTTGTCTGACCCTCAGTGGGCCCTTAGTCCTTAAGATGTGGTTTGTTCTGTGCAGTGAAGTTTCCCAGTTTTACTCATTTTATTCCCTATTTTCTTTACAGTCTGGAAGAAGCACTACCTCAGGCCTGTGAGTGCCTAATGCCCTAAGAGTGGGGCACTGCTCTTCCGCGTCCATAATCAGACTTGGTTTCTTACCGGCTTTCCACTCTGCGGCCTCCTGGTGTCCTGCCCACTTTCCGGCCTGCAGCCCTCGCATGGCGGCCTCCAGTGCGGCCCGGCTGTCCCTCATCTCCCCTTTCCTCTTGCTCCTGTCTTAGTGCCCTCAGACAGTCTAGATCTTCTCTTGCTGCTTTTTTTAAAGCTTGTACTCTATTTAGAATTCCAGTGTTCTGAACTTTTCCAGGTCCAATATAATTTCCAAAATGGTCATCCTTCTTTTTAGGGAGTTTTACTGTTCTCATATATTCTATGTTGATATTTTCTAAGTATATTTACTTACTCTAGAATTCGCTCTCTATCCAGCCTTCTATTACCTAACACATGAGGATATGGGATTTTGGCTGTGTTCACTTTGTTCTCAAAGTCTCCTTCTTCAAAACCTTGACCTCAGCTGTAGGCCCATCATCATGGGCCAGTTACAGCAATGAATGAGCACCCATCTGCCTTGCTGGTCTGCCATTTCCTATGTGGCCTTGTCTTCTGATACTTCACACCAACCAAATTCATGAAAAATGTCAGCAGACACGAATAGAAGAGTTTTCCTGAATGGTTCTGGATGCTATACTTTGTCTTAGAACCAGAGCTCTCAAAGTGCCACAGCCTAGCAGCCTCCTTTATGCCTGCCGCCCGTGCGGCGTTGGTGAGCTGCAGCTTCCAAAACGCGATGGCAGCAGCGTTGGTACTGACCAGAGTGTGGCCGCAGCAAGGACGGGCACTGCAAGGTCACAAAGAAAGGCTGTGAGCTGCACAGATTGCTAGTTGAATGAAATCATGGCTCTTTGATTGAATGAATACCGTGTAAACCATCAGGAAATTTGTTTCTTCATGGGAAATTAAAGTATAAAGAAGTACAAGGTCAAGGTCAAAATAATTATAAATAGTATATGTGGATTTAAACTACTGTGTCATTTATTCACAGATCCATCACGCCTCCCAGACACACACTGGAAATTCTATTCTGCTTAAAACAGAGAAACTTATATTTTATTTGAACATCTGCTAATTCTTAGAAAATAGAAGAAGCAGTGAGGCGAACTACTTGACATAGTTGCGTTCAGTTCCAGCAATAGAAATGACGCGATCACAGGAGAAAAGTGTCACCCTTGAGAAATGGAGAGGGAAACCCTGCTGCAATTAGATAGATAGGTGCGCATTTTGAAAGTTAGTAATGTCAGTTTTGAACATTAGACAAAAATAAGATAGTTCATGAACAGAGGCTCTGAAAGAAAAGACAGTGCCAGGGAATGAAAGTTTCTAAAATTAAATTCAAGTAGAATAGTTGGAATTGATTTTAAAGAGAGAGAAAAAAGACAGAGATCAGAATCAAGATGGATATGTGTGTGCTTTCTTACGAACTTGAATGTAGGAAGGACAGAGATAATGTACAAAAGCATCATTAATAGAAAAAGATTGGCTAATGTAAGAAAAAGAAAAGTGCCAAACTAAAAATGGTAAAAATTGTGACTAGAGTGGCAGAGAGGTCATTTAAAGTTTATGTTCGGATTAAAAATGGACTCAGCCGTGGAAAAAGTCCACTACAAGAAGGCATTGTTGTGATAGAAAAATGAAAGATACTCAAGTCCTATTTGGCTTTAATCTTCTCTGCAAAATCAATCTGTGGACATGGGGGAAGAAATACCAGCTGCGAAGGACTTGCCACCTCAGAGAAATAAGCCGATCCAGTGAGCACATGGTTGTCCCAGAAAGCTTTCCACGTCTCCTCCTGCGTGAATACATTCAAATATGAGAGAGTTTGATGAACTGACATCAAGGGATATAGACTACAGGGTAGTTTGGTAATCAAAAACAAATGAAAAGTAACTGGATATCTTCCCCAGTTTGATAACTTGGAATCTGAATTCTCCTGGTCCTGAAGAAAACCCTAAAATTTCTTAATAAATAGATTCCTTAGGAGCACTTAGAAAAAATGTCAATAAGCTGAAAGATTATAGATGCTTTTAGATGATTTCCTTTATAAGGAAGTGATCAGGAGAGAGCTGTAAACATTGTCATGTTTGACATATTCTCTCTTGAGTTTCTTAAAGACAGGATGGTGAAATATGGATTGGGATGGCTAAGTTAGGTTTAAGATTTATTGAATGAGCAAACAGTGTTGATTTAGTAATTCATTTTGTATCCAAAAGCTAAAGAGAAATGCTGGCTAAGAGTTGGATTCCAGGAGAAGGGCTGTGGAGGTAGGAGGGTGTTGTGAGACAGGACATAGCGGGTCCAGGATAGAAGCAGAGGTGTGGGTTCCACTGGGAAAGAGAGGTTTTGGGGGAGGCAACGTGGCTTTCTTCAAATAAAGTACTGGAATAAAGGCGCCGAATGGAAGTTAATTAAGTGAACTTGAAAATTCTTCTTCCCTCGGGCCAGGGATTTAGCTCAGTGGTTAGAGTTCTTGCCTTGCAAGCATGAGGCCCTGAGTTCGATGCCCGGTACTAAAAAAAAAAAAAAAAAAAAAAAAAATTCTTCTTCCCTCAATGTTGTATTTTTGGCTCCATAATTTAGATTTATAAACCTGAATGCAAATATAGTTTTTTAAAGTGCTTTTAAATATACAGCACTACATTCAATTCAATCCTACACTAAAGGTGGGTACTTTGTACATTTTTCCAAGTTCATTTTAAATTCTACGGGTTACCTGTGCTGGTTTTAGAGTAAATACTCCAATACCCTCTTTGGTTGACAAATTTGCTTTAAGGTTCTGGTTGCCTAAAATGTTACTTAAGTTACGACTGATAATCCAAAATTGCCTTCCCCTAACAGAAAAAGACAAGCCAAAATATTTACATAAAGAAGAAATTTAATGGAGATATTCAAATATATCTTACAATTGTGTCAAAGCCCTTTAAGGCGGCAGTTCCACTTTGCTTGCTGTCGCTCTTCACGGCTGTGGGAAATCTGCCTACTTTAATTCCCAGCCTCGTTATCAGCAGTCTTCTTCCTTGGTGCCTGCCCAAGCTACGTAAATTCCAAGTCATCCTCGGCGGCTCTTTCTCAGTCACTTTCCACATCCTGTTAGTCACTGGGCTATTGATCTCTTTGATAACACTTGAAACCTGTTCTCTCCTGTCCATTCCTACTTCATGGGCCTAAGTTAGGGCCTCAAGATCCTGAACTAAATCTATTGCAATAGTTCCTGATCAGTTAGCGTTCACCCCCGACTCAGATTCTTTTCCTGTGTATCACTAAAGTTCATTCTAAATCACAAATCTACTTAAAACCTTTCAGAGATTTGAAACTCTCTGAAAAATTCAAACTCTTAGACGCAGTAGGCAATGCTCTTAATTCACTGACCCTACCTTATATTTTTCTCACTCTCCATTGTCACCCTTCCATGTTGAGCCCTAAATCTATACTTTTCAATCTAGACTACTTGTGGAATGCCCGGAATCGTAGAGCCACAGGCAAGGCCCGTCTCCTAGAAGATTCACTTTATTTATTTAGGATTTTTGGTGAGTAACACATCCGGTAGATAACTTCAAAAGTTATCCTATACCTGTAGCGTTATGCCCTGAGACATTTCACTGGGACTAAACACACAAACTGTTATAGGAACAAATCCAGGCTTCAAGGGGACTGAAGTGTCTGTAGTTTAGAGGACCAAGCTTAATAAAATGTACACCAAACTGCAAGTTCAAAATGAGATACAAAAGTTAAAATTTGTTCGTAAAGAGAAAAAAAAAGATCATAACAGACCTTGTACTTAAAATATTCAACAAGTACCCCAAACACATAAAATCCAGAAAAACAAAGTAATGGTTTTACTGTCAGTTGTCAGCAAACATTTAAAACTTTTTCATGTCATTTTTATCTCTACTATTTGAGTACCTCTTCACATAGTATCTGTTAATAACATGTTCTCTAGAGAAACGTGAAGATGCCCCGGAGCATTCACTGAAATTTGTTCCTACTGGTCACCTCACCATTTGTAGTGTTGCTGCAGATTTTCTACAACAAACAGAATTCTCAGAAATTCTACTCCAGGTAATTTTGTATTAAAAATAAGTAAATTAGGCATTTATAACATTATACATTGGATATCTTTCTGAGGGCAGCGAAATAAGGGTATGACCATTGGAAGCATTCACCATAGAGGCTGAAGAGACAGTGGCCTTGACTGATTGCAGTTAAAATATCTTGGTGTTGTAAATGAGAAGTTGAATGTACTGCTCAGGCCACTTCTAGGGTATTGGGCGAGGCGCTGCCTGCCAGAGGCCTGGACCTCGAGCTTCCTAAGTGTCAGGCTGCACCTGCCTCCACACATTCCACTGCCACCTGATCTAGATACGCAGCGTCTTACTGCAGACCTGTCGTGTAGCCTACAGAGCTCAGCGTCATTCCACAGACATATTCCCAGATCTCCCTGTCTGCAGTGAGTATCCTGTATCTGAAGTGCGTGCTGCAGGAAGTGCTTCAGATTTCGGAGTGTTCTGGACTCTGGAATATGTGCCCAGATTTCATCAGCGAAGCACACCTAATCTGAGTATCTGAAATCAGAAATGCTCCAAAGCCTGAAATATTTTGAGCATTGTATCAGCACTCAGGAAGTGTTGGCTTTTTCATTACTTTCTTCTTTGCTCGTGACTGTGTTCCTTTGCTACAATCCTATTTGTTTTGGCAAAAGATGCCCATTTGTCTGTCTGCCCTGGAAGGCTCCTCTTGCATCCTTCTGTCTTCAGAGCAGAACGCAAACGTTCTCCTTGATCATACTCTGCCGTCCTGAAGGAACTTTCTCCCCTAGTGAGGAAGGTGAGAGGGAAGTCAGTTGAAGAAAACAGAACCCTGTCCCAACTGAATATGCATGAGAAGGATAACGGAAAGAGTTCAGGGAATTTTTAGGACAAAATAAAAGAAATTCAATATTAACAGTGAGCCTTTTAAAAAGCAGCAACTTGAGATCAGCAGAATTCCCAGCCATTCTCTTCCGTGGTGGTCCTAGGTGGAGAGTCCGGGAGACGCTGCTCTAGACGCATCCGCTGCCACTGAAAAGACGGCAGCATCACTCCCACTGCCCTTTCCTCCTTGGGCAGAGCCTTTTCCTTCCCTATCAAACAAATTGTTTTTCTCAACTCAAGGTCTAGTTTAAAGATTGTCTGCCTGTGAGTTCCCCTCAGGACAACTCAAGCAAAAGTGATTGTCTCTTTCTTCTGCAAAACCTCTCGCCCCTATTTCAACATTTATAAGACATCTAGCTAGGAAGGGCTTTATTCTTCCTTTAGACACCAGGACCTATCCTGCCAGTGTGATGCTAGTAAGTGTTTAGCGGCTGACTGATTGGGGTAGGGGACAAGTGAGTTGTGGCATTAGTTAATTTCCATGTTGTAAATGCTTCCAGTGTGGACTGTTTCAAGCTCCCATGGTGAGGCCCCTGAGCACAGGATTGGAACAGGTGACACTTAGTAGTCACCCATTCAGAGTATAACCGCCAGACAGATGGGTGGGTGGTGTGGTCATTATGAAGCACAGCCATTAGAAAGAAGTGAGTTTTGGGTGTAAATATAATGCTTTTAATAGAATTAACTTCATTGTAAGTCTGTACAATTTCATTTTTAATATTGGCTGCATTTAAAAACTGGTTCACCAAATTGTTGAACATTTGCTGTCCATTCCTATGAACTTGTACAAACAACCTCAGCACCCATTGCTCGTGGCTGCCTGAAGGTAAGTGTTGATAAATCGTACCAATTATTTTCAGAGAATCCTAGGAAAAATCATATTTATGGTCAAGTAGGGACACGAGCACTGGCCTTTCAGTGGATAGCGACGTTATTCTCAGGTGATCCATTGCATGTATGTGCAACACCTCCTCAGTTCATAAAATCCTCACGCGTGTAGCCCACCAGGCAGTTCACTGAGTAAGCCAAGGGCTCCTGTCCGCTCCCTGAGATGGCTCCGTGTGCGTAGGCCTGAGTGCGTAGGAGGTAAAGAGAGCCCCGTGAGCCACAGAATCTCTGCAGAATGATGCCAAGTGCGACCTGAGGAGACACTAGATGAGGCACCACAGCTGTCAGCACCTCCTCCAGGAGGTTCTTAGGGGTCCAGTGACAGAGCTGAAACGAGACAAGGGAAGTCGCGGGCCTGGCATGTCAAGACGACAGCTGTCTGCCAGCCTCTTTGCCCGTCAGCAGAGGAATGGACACAGAAAACATGGCCTTTCTCTTTTGTTTTGCTTTAAATCTTTATTAGTCCACGTTTGCAGTATGTAATGATTACGTTCATTGTGGGGAGTTGGTGCGTGGACACAACACATCTTCATTCTTTTTCCCCCTTCCTTCCCCTCCGCCCCGTTTTTAAAATTTTTTTTCTGTTTTTGCCAGCATCACATTTATTTATTTTGTAAGTCTTTATCAAGTTAATTCTCATAAACACAGATTAACAGCCAAACTAACAAGCCAGAAAATATATGAAACATAAGACAATCATACTGAATCAAGGTACACTTTGAGATGCATTAGGCTATGCTGGATTACACTGACTTTTTTTTCTTTTTTCCCCCTATTGTCTGTCTCTTATTTTGCACTTTATCTGTATGTTAAATTCCTTATATAACAGAGACTTTATGCTTGATATTTATGCTTGTGTGTCTGATTTGTTTCACTCAATGTTATGGTCTCCAAGTATATCCATTTTCCTACAAATAACTCGTTTATCCTTCTTTATGGCAGAGTAGTACTCCATTGTGTATAAATATCACATTTTCTGTATTCATTCTTCCATTGATCAGCATGTAGGCTGCTTCCAGGATTTAGCTATTATGAATAATGCTGCTATAAACATGGGTATGTATGTATCACTGTAATATGACATCTTTAACTCTTCCAGAAAGATACCTAGGAGGAGAATAACTGGATCAAATGAAATTTCTATTTTTAGTTTTTTGAGAAATCTCCATTCTGATTTCCATAGTGATCATACTTGTTTACACTCTCAGCAAGGAGGAAGGAGGATTTCTCCCCCTCTCCCCCACAGCTTCTCCACCATTCGTTATTGTCTAAGTGAGGTTTATATTTTATTCTCCGTGTTCACAACTCTAATGTTTGCTCTCTCATCTAATAAATATTTTTAATACCAAGTAGTGAAAAATAATTGGAAACACTCTCGTTATAGCTATAACTTTTGATGCTGGTTTTTAATCAAAGAATCTCATTTAAGAGTTTTTTAATCCATTTTGCAACAGCCAGTGACAATGTGTGTTTCTGGAGTTGTGCTGCTGAGCCTGCCATGACAAATTTGTGAGTTTTAAAACATGCCCCTTGGGTATTTGGAGTCAAGGAGAAAGAGAAACTAAAAGTATCAGTAAAAGAAGGGCATGTGTTTTAGTATGTTTCTATAAACTAAGGATAGTTACATGAACTGTAAGTAGGTATTTTGTATGTTTCTGAAACTCCACAAATTGCCTTAATTTCTGAGTTCCATTAAAACGTTACAGAAACAAATGGCTGCGGATTAGATCAGGGTCACCCTAACAATGCTCTCAGCGTTCTAGCATCTCATTCATAAAAACTGGCCCATGGTAGGTCACAAATAAAGTAGTCTTTAAATGTTAGTGACTAAGAACTGGTGGGCATAGGAAGCACTTGTTAGTAGGAGAACAAAACGATGGGGATGTACAAAAGCCAAAGGCAGCATGACACACGGGCTTTCTCGGGAGTGAATAATGATCTCATTCAGCTTTTCTCAGAAGCGGCTTCAGACGCAGTTCCTGGGGTGGATCAAAAGCCCCACCTCGACGTGGGCACCAGTCCACTCGTCCATCTTCTCGGCAGGAAGTGCCCGGCCGCACACAAAGGCTGAGTTAGAGCACAGTCCCCGCCCGGAGACCGGATGGTTTCCAGCCCTTCTCCTTGACCCCTGTTTGGCCTGTGCAGATGTATTTTTGAATCATAAGAGAAGTGTAGTTTCTCTCTGAGCCCCAAAGTATTTGAAAATAGGGAACTCAAATGTACCTGTGTTCCAGTGGAGTTTTAGTGGACCCAAAGTAAAATGAGACATTTCAGGCCAGATATATTTTCAGTTACTAAAGTCACTGAAAAATGAGTACTTTAACCAGTGGCCACCCGGTAGTACAGAGCAACTGTGACTTAGCTGAACATACTTGGCGAACTTGGGCCTTGCTCCCTTGGAAGCCTCCTACAGATCCTCCGTAGGTCAGGCCGAATTTGCACTTGGATCTCCTTTTCATCAACTCAATCCTATTTGTTTCTGAAAGTATTCTGAATTAATTGAAAATGTAGTCAATAATCATAGATAAAGTAATGGTGCTTCTAGTGCTGTGAGCTGAGTTGTGTTTTTTGCGTCCCAGAGAAGTAGACTGAGACACTGTTGGCCTCGGATTTTCAGCCTGGTGCACTTGCACTATCTGATGAATGAATGATTTCTTAGAAGGAGATGACGGCGTGTTCTGCTGAGTTCTGTTACAGTATTTTTCTCTGGGGAAGTGTTATCAAGAGCCCTTTTCTTTCTGCTTCAGAGTCTACTGATTGTGTGTACCATAAACTTGCGCTACAACTTGTATGAGAGAAAATGTCTAAGGCCAGAAATAGTGGAAATCTGAAGTTTGTGGACAGAAAAACTTGGCGGAGACCCAAATTTTTACTATACTGGGGGTGGGATACTCAGTAAGTTAGGTTATTTCCTAAGGAAAAGCCATTCTATTGCAACATTTTTGTAATTAAAAAATATGTCCTTTCTAGTTCTTCTATTATTTTTATTTAACAGTTCTGCATTCATTTCCTTTTTCTATTTTTTTCTTTTTTTTTTTTTTTTTGGTACTGAGTATCGAACTCAGGGCTAACCACTGAACTAAATCTCCAGCCCTCTTTTTTCTTCTAAACCACTGCTTCCTAGATCCTAGATTTCATCCTACACTTTACCCCATCCATCCAAAGCCCCGCTGTGTTGAGAATATTTACCTCTGTGAACTCTTCTGTGTAGGAGCTTATTAATATATTGGGCACATAAGCAACTTCCCTCATCTGTAAAACTAGAAAATGGTGAGTTTAAACTTTCTCTGTTTTTCTCTCATGAACCTGATCACTATCAGTTTATCTGTTTATTCTACGACTTATGCTTTCCATTCTCAAAGGCTTTTCCTGTTTCAGTTTGATAAAGCTAGAAGGAAAAAAAAAACCGAACAGTGCTAACAGAAATGACTCCACGCTTAATAAACCTACTTTTTTAGCTTGGAATTGCATTCTGTTGGTAGTCGTAGCAATTACCTGATTTATCCATTTGCACTAAAATGCTTTCCTCTGGGGGAAATAAGCCACAATTTCCTTCAATACAGAGAATTCTCTCAGGTGTTGGAACTTCCCTTGACTTTGTTCTTGGCCCTCCACACTCCGTGTCTAGCACAATTCCCACTTCTCTTTGAGTCTCCCTTCATGGCGTATCTCTGTCCTCTGGATCCTAGTAGAAAAAGGAGACTTCTAGTACTGCAAGCCCCCTGAGGACAGGGTGATGAACTCTAGGTATCCTGTCCTTTCCTTTCCATTTCCACTACTATCACTTAAATGTATGACTTGAAGTATCGAAACACCTCACAAACAGAAGCATTTGGCAAAATTTTGCTTCTGTTCAAGAACTCCACGTCAGGTGACAAACACAACTATGGCCATCTTCCTCTGAATGGTGGAATGAATTAAGTTCATGAACCAAGGTTCCACTCTACAAACAACTTCAACAGCCTGCTAAGGCCCTTCAATTTCTCTTTACATTAAAGCAGGTTGGTCTACCTTCCCCTGTTGCCTTTCACCCGGTAACCAGTTTCCTACACGCTTTAACTAGCATTTGACTTCCCTGGGCCAACCTTCAAGGTCCCCAGGACCTTAGCTCTTTCCATAAATGTTAGACACTCCATCATGTCCCAGTCTAGCTGGAATATTTGTTAGTATTCCCTTTTCAACAATTTACACTTTCTTTTCTCTACCCATTTACTTACACCACTGTTTCAATAAATGGTCTTCAGTCCCTTCCCACCTCTCTGTCTGTTAAAAGTCTTATGTATACTTCAGGGTTTGGTCCCATGACCTTGTAGATGCTTGCCTCCATCTTCACTCTAAGGGGGCTCTACCCACCTCCTTGTGAAGAGCTTCTGTTTATGCTTTGACTTCTTAATTGGCCGTTAGTTGGCTGACTTGGGCCATCCTTTGCCTTAACAATGAATATCTTTTATTTATTGAACAAACCTTTTTGGATCATCCGTGTGGCTCCAGTCACTGTGTGGTGAGACATCCTTCCGTGTTCACTCATCTGGGAGACTTCTTCTTGTCCACCTGCTGGTGCCCACCCGGCTCTCATCCCCACCGATGTCACACACAGCTGCTCCTGCGTGCCCAGGGACTGTGCCCACACTTGTGACCCAGGACTTTTCCAGCATGAATTTCTGAAGCTGCTCATTGGTTAGAGCAAAGGGAACCTCTGGATTTTTGAGGGAGGGGAACAAAAACCTTTCCTTGTCTTCTGCATCCTCATGTAAGACACCGACTCGCAGCCATGTGAGCCCACCAAGGACAGGTGTGTGAACTTCAGGCATCCCGTAGGAAATGGTGAAAATGAAAGGTTTCCTCGCCCTCTCCAGCTTGAGTAGATAGACTGAGTAAAGGTGGGATGGAAAGAAAGCTGACACCTCCACAGGACAGAAAGCCATTTCGTTCCTTTGTGTTCATTTATCTGTTCAGTCATTCAGTAAATATTTATGAAGCACCGCTGAAGTGCAGGAGCAGACAGTGGAGATGTGCTAATAAGAGTAATCTGACTTTAACCTCACCGGCACTCAAAAGAGAAAGCACAGGGATGAAAAAGAGAAGCTAATGAGAAAACAGAGGAACGGGACTTTGACATTGCTCTAGAGTGATGTTATCATAAAATGTAGGTACATCCGGGCTGTAAGGTGAGCATTCCACTGGGAGACCACACGCGGATGCAGCCTCTAACGTGACTTACCGTGGGTCTGGCGATCATAGTGGGAAAGTGACTCGTGAAGGGGCTCATTTGACCTGCTGTTGCAAACTGCTGCTTCAGTGTTGACGTATATAATTCTTCATTACAAAGTGCCGTTCTCTCTTTCCGTGTTAACTGACCAGCCCCCAAGCCAGGGGTGCTGCATTTGGAGCACAGACATGTTCTGGTGTGAAAGATTGATGCCTGCTGCGCCCCCAGAATTCCATGTTTAAAACTAGAGTAAAAAAATAAGCGCCCCCAAAACACAATATATTTTTAAATGTACAGGCACCCGCGGATTCATGGAGGCCCAGGAGATGCCCTTGCTTTGCCATGGGAGAGAGCCAGGCCTCTTGTTGACAGTGTGCGGCCACCCGGCAGTGACTCGGGGACACTTTATCCTCCCGTGGCAGGAGCGCGGGGGAGACTGCAGTCAGAGGGATTCTGACAGCATCTTTGCAGCTCTGTGGCTGTTGAGCAATCAGATTTTATGGTAAGAACATCAAACTGGAGACACAGCACGAGCAGCGTGCATTGTTCCCAGGCAGATTCAGGAGGCACAAGTGGACGTGTGCCCAGGGAAGGGCATCTGCACCCGGGACAGTTCCATATATGGTTTTCAGGTGCCTTGCAACACCCAAGAATTCTGATTTCTGGGCTCTTCCCGCACAGTCTCCGACTCTGCAAGTCTAGGGAAGCCCTCCAAAGACTACTGCAAACTCAGGTTTGAAAGCTATGAACCCAAAAGCACAAGCATCTTGTCCTGTCTGTCAACATAACCACATTGTCACTAGGAATAAGACTATAATACTTGCTCAGCAATGCAGACGGTGTGTGACATCCTGAAGGCTGATGTCAGCGATGTGCGGCATTGAAAACATCCATGGTCTGCCTTCCTGAGCTGCTGTCGAGGCCGTGCTGGGTTTTTATATTCAGGTGAGAGAAAGAAGCAATATGCGTGGACCCGGTAAAGAGCCTGGTTGGGAGGGGAAAGGAAAGCCTTTTGTGCGGGCCTCTGAGTTTACCTCCCCTTGACCTTGTCTGTCCCAGGCAGCCCTTAAATACATGGGATACAGAAGCGCCAGTAGCCAGCTCTGTGTCCCAAAGAGGTCCCTCTGCTGTCCTAGCACACAGCCAGGGATTCCGTGGGAGTTGCCATCGGCGAACTCGATATGGGAGATTTACACAGCAGTGTAGCAGGATACGGTTTTTTGGCAGTGCCTCTTCAAGAGAGGTGTTGAAAGAGTAGTTGAGACTTAGGTTACTCAGTGTCTTCACCACAGAGTGTTTGCTCTGGGCTCTCAGGTGTGAAAGGGAAGTTTACCTGTCTGAAAATAGAATCTCGTAAGTCTTGCATACCACAGCAGCTCTAAATCAAAGGGAAAATGCAACTGTACATTCATACAAACAAAGTTTATTTTAAATTTTTTATGAAATGTTTACGTTAAGATTCCCTTAAAAAGCAGTTTCCTCAAGCACATGTAAACTGGTCCCGTGAATATCTTTATATTTTATGAAGTAACACACTCAGAATCCGTGCAAATGCACCTGGAAAGCCAATGCGCGCTGGCACGGCTCAGCCTTGGTGCTGAAAGAAGTTAACTGTGAAGAGTCTTGGTCATTGCTGAACCCAGGCTCAGGGCGTCACAGTGTTCTGACTTCCACTTAGGGCTGAGCCACCATCCTAGCAATCAGTCATATCATCACAGCAAGATGCTTCCTCAGGATGACAACATGGTGGCTGGTGGCATTGGCCTCTCCTCCTTTCAGCTACCAACCAGATGGGACAGATTTTCTCACTTCAAGATTTGCAGCAAAAGGCTTTAGTAGGGTCTCCTTGGCTTCATGAGTCGGCATCTATCCCTGAGCACAGCACTGCGGGTCAAGAGCAGATTCCAGTAACAGCAGGTGACGGGGCCGTCCTAGAGCGGGAGCCAGGAAGACCAAGGTCAGCTCTCAACAAACCACATTCATCTCACAGGAAACCCTGAAATGCTGCTGAGAAGAGAAGAGATGGCTGGGCAGCCAGCTGATGTCACCATCTGCTCCGCAGGTCCACCATGTTCACAGAAGTCACACGGGTCTGCTCCCTGGGTCCGCCGTGTTCAGAGAAGTCACACGGGTCTGCTCCCCGGGCCCGCCGTGTTCAGAGAAGTCACACGGGTCTGATCTACAGGTCCACCATAATCAGAAAGCAGGAAAGAGAGAGGGATGGGCCTTGGCATCCTCTTCTGAGTGCTGTCTTCTTTAATCTGGTCTGGGTGACTGCTCTTTGCCAGAACAGTTGTAGCCATCTCTTCTTGCTTAAACTATTTGATAAGTGTGTTGTACTTTAGTGCAAAACGAGACCAAGATGAAGACAGATATTGAACAGGCACAGATGCAGTAGCCTAAGCATCCCTAACCATACTTTTCCCTTGGTTGCTATTTTATTTTTATTTATTTATTTATTTATTTACTTACTTACTTATTGGTTGGTTGGTTGGTTTTTTATGTTGCTATAAGCTACAGAATTGCCGAGCCCAAGTAACTTCTAGAGGTTTATCTGGCTCACTGTGCTGGTGACTGGAGTGTCAGAAGAGCATGACTCCGACGTCCTGGTAGGGGCTCCAGGCTGAACCACAACACAGTAGAGAAGCAGAAAGAATCAGCTGTGCACAGAAGAGGCTAAGACGTGGCATAGCCACGCTTTAAAACAACCAACTCTTGCAAGAAGGAACCCAGTCACAGGACACCCACCCCAGTTCTGAGAGCATTGAGCCATTCATGAGACTGGAGCCCCTGTGACCTACTTACTTCCTGGAGGCCTGCCTTTTAAAGGTGCCATCACCTCAGAACCGCCACACTGGGTACCAAGCTCTCACCACTCCAACCTTTGGGGGACAAACCACGTCCCAACCACAGCACCTAGATTATTTCTCTTCTGTGGGAAGAAACTGGGTGTGGTGCCACTTGATCCCTCCTTCTCAATAGGAGCCTGATGACCTGGAAACTGTGTTACCATCCCTCAGTATTCCCAATGATCAGTGTCTTTCAAATAAAATGATTGTTGGCCAAAATACTGTTGTCTAAAAAATAATTGTGCTTTAGTTTTCATTCATTTATCTAGAAATTTCCTATTCTCTGTCCCTCTCCTATCCCCGGGTCTCTGCTTCTTTCTCCATATATAATTATCATTTGAGCAACTGAAATGTTAAAATTCTCACCAAATAATTGGGCCTATCCAGGCCTTGCTGATTAAAGCGTGTGTTTAAGGAAGGTTTTTTGTTGTTGTTGTTTTGTGGGGGTTTTTTGGTGCTTAGCATCGAACTCAGGGCCTTGTGCTTACTAGGCAAGCATCCTACTACTGAGCTAAATCCCCTTAAGAAAGTTTTAGAGGAAAGATAGTAATGTTTCTAAACATAATTTTTATGACTTACAGCTATGGCAAGATGGCTGTGATTTCTTCCCCATATACTACAGATGGCAAAATTCTCTAGTTTACATTATTTCTGGGCTCATCCCAGTAACCACTCTTGGCAGGCTGCTACTAGTATATATGTTTATAAGCTGGCCTTGATCCCACATAGTGGGACTAGGAGTCCAACATGTGTCCAGTTCCGTTTCTCAGGCTTCTAAACTATGTGACTTTCATAACGCTGACCACTCACTGGCCTGCATGAGCTAGTCAGAGAAGAGATCTTGCCAGACGGATTTCATTTGTACATGACGTTCCATTTTAGAAAGACATTTTGGCACACGATTTATTTGCTCCTCACACTCGTTGAGGTCTTATCAGCCTACGTTTGCAAGTAAAGAACGGAGCTTGGGATCTTTGGTGACTTGGGCCGGGTTACATAAGTAAGAAATGGCAGCGTCATGTCTTTGTGTTGGACCAAGACTGCGTTCTTTCCATCACGCTGTGGCCTGGAATCCGTTCGGTCATTTGCAGACGGTGAGACAGAGCTGACACGTGTGGAGACCCGGCACCCTGCGCATGTCCGTCAAGAGGGCTGTGAGCGGAGGGGTGTGTGGGCGCCTCCCCTGCCAGACGCAGGAGCCTGGCAGAAACCGAGATGCCAGGGAGCCTCTGGGGACAGGAACAAACTAATGGGGGGGGCACCATTTGGAGCACACTAAACCCTCTGAACACGGTTGCCTTTACATCTGAATCTCTGAAATACTATTTACAAGGCGCCGACTTTTGAGTCCAAGTTAGTTTTTGCTGTACTTGTATCACAATTCAAGTAAAAGAAATATTGTCTTTGAATGCCATATGTTGAACTTTGAATACTTCCAACCTTAATTAACCCCATTACTAGTAAGACCTTTTTGCATATTTTGAAATTAAAATGTAAATTCAAAGCAAAGTTTTCCTTATCAGAAACAGATACAAACCAACGGCTTGCATCCCTAAGAGCCATTGTTGTAACTCAGCTAACTTGTTGTTGGGACTTTGAATTGCAAGAGGAAAATATTTTATCCAGCCTCATTTTTGTCTCATTTTAAGAAACCAATAACATCTGTCACCACTGATATTTTTGAAGCTCTTTCATGTGCAGTGACATAGAAGGTTGTCAGTTTCACTTCTCAGTCAGCTGTGACTTGAATGCTAACTAAGGGCCACTGTCTTCCCCGGTGGGATTATTGTTCTCTCAATTTCCTCACAACGTTGTATTTACAAAGTTAAGTACAGAGAAGCCAGTTAGAGTGGCTGGAAGCAGAGAAAATGATTTAATGAACTCAGCTTTATTTATATCAGGGGGAGACCAGAGCTGAGACTCATAATTTCTGTGCCCGTGAACAAATGAGAGACCTAATTAAGCCAACATGAGCATCAGGGTGGAGGCTTCTCACCCCGCCCACTTCCTGCCTGACACACGCTCACCTGCGCGGCATCCTGCCCGAGGAGGTGCGCAGTGCGGCTCAGCCTCCTGCCGTCCTGCGTGTGTGGCAGGTAGCTGGAGCCCGGCTGCCTCAGCCCGGCTGCCTCTCCCCGCCTGACTGCAGCATCCAGTGTGGCACGGGGCAAGTCCTTGTCCTGGCTTTTCAGAAAATGCCCGGGGGAATCGCATTTCACCTTAAAAGCAGAGCTAGCCTAGGTAGCAGGCACATACATCTGGATCAGCTGAATCCTTTGGCATTCAGACCTACTTCAGGTTCGATTCAGAAGCTTAATGTAGGATGATCCCCCTGTGCTTTCAGGGTTGGGGAAGAAATGCTTCCAAGCCATTTTTTAAGTCCTAGATCTGTTTGTATTTTTCCTTATGTAACCCCTGTCATCCAGGGCTAAACACAGACAGCTAAGACTTTGTGCAGCCTGCATCTACTTGAAAGGACTAACACTCACATGCAGGCTCCTAAATCCTTCAAGTGATCCACCATGTGAATCTGCAGAAGCCCACCCCGCCACCAGCAGCTAAAACCAGGTCGCAGATAAGCCTGGTTACTCTTGGGGAAACAAGTTTTGGGAGATGAGTACAGTGATTTAGTCTCCCTTAATGTGGAGGATGAATTTGTTTCAACAGGTTTACGAGTTACAGTTTCTGCCCACAGCTTTCTGTGTTGCTATTCTAAAATGTCACAGTTAAGGAAAACAAGGCACTAAAAAAATTAACTTCGGTGTGAAGCCTTCAGGCCTTTGAATGGAAATTTGGGCTCCTATGGATATTTCTATAGTTTTTGAACTTTGGATCATCTCCGATCTTATTTCCTTTCGGGTAGGTAGTTAAAATAGAAACGACTGCCCTACTGAGTTTCCTACAGACTCTACAGAACAAATTATTTAAAGGAGAAACTGATGTTTACATAGAGACTTTTCTTTACAAACAAATTTCATGTCAAATTTGACAGTTAATAAAGCCAGTCTTATCAAATAAACACCCTTGTGATTGAAAACACTGTCGTGTGTGAGTCAGGGAAGAGTTTGATAGAAAGGCCGTGGAGTCGACCGTGAAGACTGATCTGTAGGCATTCACAAGGGCTGAGACTTGAGAGCCAGGTGACCTGTGAGGCCCTTGGTAAGACTACTGTGAGGAAGTGACAATGGGACAGTGAAAGATTTACATAGCCATGCAGTGAGAATGAAATAGAAAGCAAAGACTGAGGACCAGGGACAGTTGTTACCATGTATTCAGACAAAAAGATGTCTGCGTTCCTCTTCCTATCTTTCATTTGGGCTTTGAACCAGGAGTACTTTCCTGAATTCTTTCCCATTCGGTACCAGAATATGTGCAAGACAGTTAGACATGCTCTCTGGTATCTGGTTTGGAACTCTAAGTCTGTCCCTGTCCAAGGTTTTTAGACTCGTAGAGCCCGAAGGACCCTGACTGCCCCCCACCCCGCGATGGGGTGGCCTGTTTTCCTGGCGTAATCTCAGCCTGGCCTCCACTGTAAGGACAGCCTGTCTAGGGTCTGGCAGTTTCGAGGTGGAGGAAAGTAGTGAAATGGAAGGTCTGGGCATGCTCAGTCGGAAGGGAGAAGGAAGTATGTGTTGACAACATCCTGTTGTAGAAGAGGCGGTAACTCCGTGTTCCTGACTATTGGAGTAGATTAGTAAGACCTAATGCATAGCCCTATCAACTACCCCTTTTCCTGCCAAGAGTTACTTTTGAAAACTTTAAACTGTACTTTCTATCCTTTATAAATCACACTGATTTGTGTTTCTCCTGGGATTTAGCTAAAAGCAGTACTTGGTTGTACTCACCTTTTAAAACTGAAACTAGCTAAAATGGTTAAAAGATACACAGTTAGATTTCTCATGCCAGTAATGGATGACTCTGTAATAATGACACGTACTGAGTTCCACTAAAACTC
The DNA here is from genome assembly GCA_004026905.1 of Hystrix cristata. Classification (NCBI taxonomy): domain Eukaryota; kingdom Metazoa; phylum Chordata; class Mammalia; order Rodentia; family Hystricidae; genus Hystrix; species Hystrix cristata. The sequence goes on from PVJO010001201.1 coordinate 18,827, forward strand.
TGCCTTTTGGGTTTAAAAAAGAAATCAGTTCTCCCAGACTACAGCATGAGTGTTTTCTGTTGGGTTTAGGGTTCTGCTGATTGCATAATGGGCTGTCAGGGTTAAATCTTTCTTTTCAGTGCAAGGTGTGGCCTTTCAGTGTCCTGCCGGGCTCGGTGACAGTTAGACAATTTACATGTGCTCAGATTTCTGTAACTTGATGCAACAGCCTTGGGATGGAGCTCTCCCAAATGAAAAGTGTTTACTCTGCACACTGAGTTGCTGGGTCTCCCCTTTGACCTCCCTGGGAATTGGGCCAAAATAAAAAGCTGTATGTATAGTTTCCATTACTGCTTCTTGGTTAGAAATTGCGACATTCTGAGCTCCTATTTTTTGAGGGAAGCTGGTTGCCCATAGCGGGGCTCTCTGACCAATGCCGACAGCCCAGAGACCAGACCCACAGGTTGCTGTCTGTCTCAGCAGATGGAGATGTAACTCTCTTCCTCTGGAATCCTCCCTCTGTACCGTCCCCTTGCTCTTCTGGCCTGTTTTCCTTTTACCCCTTTTCCCACTCAGTTTCTCACCTGTCTCCCTCCCTGCAGGAGGTAACTCATGTAAAAATCACAAACAGACTAAGTCAGGAGCTGGTAAATGGAAGAAGCAATGAAGATGCCTAAGGGTGGAAGGAAGATGTTAAGGCCTGCCATGCCTAAGCCAGACAGCTAAGCATTTTAACACAAATTATCAAAATGGATGCTTAAACACCAAAAAAGAAAGAAAGAAAGGAAGATGGGAGTTAGTGTTGAAATCAGTAGTCCTTGTGGACACAGAGTTGAAGCATTGGATGTAATTACTTCAGGTGTAAGATCTGTTCTCTGCGAGAAGAAACTTTGAAGAAGAGCAAGCTGGCAGAGAAATGGTGTGTTTCAGCTGATTTCTCAATAATTTACCACTGGCAGAGGCTTGGCCAGTAGTATCCTGTTTTCCCCACTCTGCTATCCGGGCACCAGGGTCCACACCAATCAGTGACAGTGAAGACAGCCCACAAAAACTACCGATTTTCATTTCCACTGCATTTATTCCAATTATGTCTACTCATGACCCAGTCAGGGAGTTGAAGCGAAGCTGTTTTACTATTGCTGTTCCACTGCAGTTGGCCAAGAAAATATGGATATAGTGTTAAGAATAAGGCCCACTACGTAGAGTAGCTTGGCAGGTTTGCTTCCACACATCAGAGCACCTCAAATTTCAGTAAGGTAGAGGTGACAAATTGTAAGAGTTGGACACATTGTACCGGTGAGATGATAACCAAGAAAATGCTACATCATAATAATAATAATGCTTAAGTGCTTAGTACTAGGTAAGCACTTAAGTATTAATAGTTCTTCTGTGAAGTAGATGCTATTATCTTCACTATCCCCATTCTAGAAATGAGAAAACTGAGCCACAAAGTAATTACTCAGAATTTATAAAGTCACACAGCTAGCAAGTAGCTTAGCCGGGATTTGAACCTGCTCTCATTAAAACTATGAGCCCATGGTTCTGTTAACTTTTCTGAAACTTCTGTATCTTATAAGCAAGATTAAATATTTCCAAATACTTTAACGCAGAATAGCGTAATGCCAGCAAATGAAATCTAAAATACTTCATGTGAACAGGGCATAAAATAATGCCTTTTAAAAAATGAAGCCAAGAGGGGTCAGGGATTTAGCTCAAGTGGTAGAGCGCTTGCCCAGCAAACGCAAGGCCCTGAGTTCGATCCCCGGCACCAAAAAAAAAAAAAAATTGAAAAAAAATAAAGCCAAGATCATTGGGCCACTTTATAAATATTAAACCATTGCTTTAAAACCTGCCGTGCAGTTATGAAATAACATCGTCTTTCTGTCGTGGTACAGTTTCCTTTCCCTGCGTTACAACACAGGTCCTAAAAACTGTGCAAGTTTCGAGATTCCGTGGTTGCTCTTGAGGCTTGGAGGGGAGTGCACACTGCCTGGATTATCCGGGTCTGACGGGACAGTGCCTCCTTGGACTACAGTCACGGGAGGGGACGCAGTGCATGTTGAGGCTCCTAGGAAGGTTAGTGGCACTGTGAACGAGAGCATTCTTGGGCCGGAGGTGACATGGCCGTGTGTGCCGGGGTTTTAGAGGTCTGCCAGGAAGACCCAAGCAGGTCACAGAAACAGGAGCCCTGAAGGCCTCCCTTACAATGCATGTGCTTTAAATAAGAATTCATGTTTTTGTAAAAGCTCCTATAGGATGACTAAGATGGGGCCGGAAGCCGGAGAACCAGAAACTAGCTCTTGCTCTGGCCACAAGTGCAAGGAAAAAACAACTGCTTGGCTCATTTTCCAATGCGTAAAACAATTAACAGGGCAAATACGGGTTGTGAACCTCTCTGATCATCTAGTGAATGCTCAGGACACTTTCTCCTGAAAAATGCACAGACATCGTTCTGTGGGGCTCTCGGACCCCTCACCCTCACCGTAGGACCCAGTCAGAACCTTGTAGGCTGAGCCCACCCTGGGACCCTGCTGGCTGGCGGTCCTGGAAAGTTGAGGTCCCGCAGCTTCCTTTCCTTGTGTGGGAGCCCGGCAGGGCCAGCCCACGACGTGGACAAGATGAGGAGAAGCCTAAGAAATGGGGCACAAAGGCAGGATGGGGCTTAGTCAGGCAGCAGGCAGTGGAAAGGGGAAGAGGCGGCTCTGCTCCTGGGCAGAGACCAGACTCAGAGGCCCTGGCGATTTCACTGGCAGGCGAGGGCGTACTGAGGAGCCTAATTTTGCTCCCCTGCTTCTGGTCTTACGCTTTCCACGTTGGTCCAGACTGTCTAGTCAGGATCTCATGAAGGAAACGCTCAGCATTGTTTGCGTTTTCTTTCCCACCACAGAACTGAACACAAACACCAGCCAAGATAAACAAGGAACATTGCTTTTTCCTGTGTTGTACAATAGTGAGTATAATTTATTGACAATACGGTTGGTGGCGTAAATACTGAATCCCACTGTGAACTTTAGCAGCCTGCCGGTTTGTAAGCTTCACCAAGCCTGCAGACTGTCTTTCTCTGCTAAGGAAGTTTGTTTTTTAAATCAGGATTTGTTAAGTAGCAGGCTTTGTGCTCTGGAAGCCAGGGATCCACTCTCACTGTTTGGTTCCAGTTTTGTTTTGCCTTTAATTCTCTGACCTGACCGGTGGCTTTTGTATCTTGTAAAAGATGGATTTCTGGGTAAAGAACAGAGCTACACATCCCTGCTTCTGAATTTCCTCGGAGGCCATTTGTGTCATGGTTTAGGGGGAACCTACCGTAATTCCTAAACCATTTCCACGGTTCCCTCCTTTCCCTCATCTATCCAAGACTTCAGGCTGGCTTCGATACCCTTCAAGTTGGTGTGGTATCCTTTCAGTTAGCCTGTTGTGACCCAGGGCACACCCTGCTCCTGTTCTCCCGGTGGTGACACCCACTTACTCACAGCCAGACTCACCTGACACACTAGATGTAGCCGAGAGCTCCGGTCGGAGAATCTCTTCATCAGGGTCTGTCGGCCCTTGAAACACCTGCGCCACAGGCCGATGAGCGAGGAAGACGTTAGACTCCTCAGCTGCTATTCGTACCTTCATCTGGGAAGCTCGGCGCGTATCCTTTTCATCGGCACTTTTTACTCTTCGTGAGCTACACAGGTCAACAGTTTATTCAGATGGACCTGTGCTTCTGCACTTTACTTTTATAATAAATAAAAATATACACGTTGCTTTAATTCGCTCACTTACACAGCTCTATGCCAAGGCACAAACATAATACACTTTATAATTTATTAGCTGTCAATACACAGACATAGATTTTTCTGAACTTTTGTTGTTATAAAGAGTAGCTCAGTGAACACATATGCATATGCATGTGTGCAAACGTTTCTCTAGCACATATAACTAGATACGGGATCGCTGGGCTTCTTACAGATTTACCCTGACTAGTAGACCCTGGCAGGTTACTTTTGAAAGTGCTTGCGACAGTTGATACCCACAGCCAGGCAGGACAATTGTCTCACACTCCTCCAGCCCTGGGCCAAACACTGTCTTTGTCTGACTGAGTTATAGCTCTGTGTAACTTTTCATGAATATAATCATTTGTCAGACTGATATGTTGCACGTAACTTTGTGTGGGCTCCTTTGTCTTTTAAACTCTGTGCAGAAAATGAGGTCTTCAAGCTCAATGCAGTCATTTCAACCAAATTCACCTTAAAACTTGGTTACAAAATCGGTGATTCCATGGTGCCTCTGATAGAATAATGTCTGGTGAAAGTACATTTTTTGTTGAATTGAGTGAAACTGCAGCATACTTAGACATGCAACAGCACATTCTCTGGTGCTTGTGGATGAATTAGGAAGAGGCACTGCAACATTTGACGGGACTGCAATAGCAAATGCAGTTGTTCAAGAACTTTCTGAGACCATAAGGTGTCATACATTGTTTTCTACCCACTATCATTCATTAGGAGAAGATTATTCTAAAAGTGTTGCTGTGCGCCTAGCACATATGGCATGCATGGTAGAAAAGGAATGTGAAGACCCCAGTCAGGAGACTATTACCTTCCTTTATAAATTCATTAAAGGAGCTTGTCCCAAGAGCTATGGCTTTAATGAAGCAAGGCTTGCTAATCTCCCAGAGGAAGTTATTCAAAAGGGACACAGAAAAGCAAGAGAATTTGAGAAGATGAATCAGTCACTACGACTATTTTGAGAAGTCTGCCTGGCTAGCAAAAGGTGTAAGATGCTGAAGCTTTCCATAACTTGCTGACTTTGATTAAGGAATTATAAACTACCTTGGAAGCTTTGCATTGACTTTTGACAAAGGTGGTAACTTCAGACAACATTATGATCTAATAAACTTTATTTAAAAAAAAGAAATCAGTGATTCCAATATCATAATCTCTTGTAGTGCCTTCTGAAATAAAGTTTTATTTTTTACACTTAGGTATTTTGTTCTGGCATGTACTTGGTGCATAGAGTCCAATAGAGGGCTATTTTTTCTAATGACAGTCAGCTGTCTCAGCAGCACTTGTTTATTCTTTGCCCATTTGTCTTGAATCCCTTTCACAAGGGCGTAGGCGCTGCCCTCTGCTCCTCTGGCTCATCCCTGCAACAGCACTCCTTCAGTTTCTGTGTATTTCTCCTTTGATCCGTTAATGATGAGATTAAATTATAGATATCCTGATGTTAAACAATCTTTGAAATTCTATTTTAGCCTTCTCTTGGATTCAATTTAATAATATTTACTTCAGTTGTTTTGCACATACATTCATAAGTAACATTAGTTTAGGATTCTTTTTCATGTTTTTGATGTTTCATATCCAAGGTGGAACAACAAAAACATGGTACATTTTGTATAAAATTGGGATATCTGCTGCATGAAACTTTGTTTAAATTTGTCTGTTAAACTTTATTGACCCTGGAGGTAAGAGGTGAACATTAACTGTGATTTCTTTAATATTATATTTTTTTATCTAGATAGGCTATTTTTAATTGGGTCACTTTTGAGAGATCCCCCCCCCAAAGAGTAGTTTATTTCAGCTAAGGATTCAGATTATGATACAGATTCATAAGTGCTTCTTTGCCTTATAATTTTGAGGCTGTCTTCTTAGGTGCATGTAGGGCCCGTACTGCTATGTTTCTAGGGGGGAGGAGGAATTGTTCTTTGACCTTTCTCAATCTCTATGAGGGGTTAAAAGCCTCCCTTTAGAGTTGATTTCACATTAGTATTGCTAACCAGCTTTCTATTCTGCTGTGGCATTTAATGATCTTTTAAATGTTATGAGTCAGTACTTCTGGCTAAATCTTATGTGGCCTACATCTGGATTTGTTTAAATCGAATCTGGAGCCCTATTAGCTAGTGAGATTAGTACATTTACATTTACTGTGATTGCTGATAAAATTTGAGTTCTTTCTATTAAGTCATTTTGTATTTTCTGTGAATCAAGGTTATTGTTCACTTCTTTTTGGCCTTCCTCTCATGAGTGTGATTAAATCTCAACTTTTTGTTTACTGGTGTTTGAAATGTATATCCTTAGGAAACATTTTAAAATTGATAATTCTCCAAACTCTTCCTGAATAATACAAGGTCTGTTATTTCTTTGTGGGCTTTTTTTTTTTTTTAATTGTAAGCTCAGTTAGAGAAAGGTTGTCTTCTATAGAAATCCTCTGTGTTCTTTAATGAAGTCCTCTATAATTTACAGATTCCAGACTAGTTTTACCTTAATTTCTCAGTTTGATGTTACTGATTTTATATGAACAGTATGAATTTGAATGTTGCATCTATATGGGGCAATGTTTAGAGTTCAAATTTCTGACTGGTAATTATTCTCCACATTCCCTAGGCAGTGAGCACAGAATATTCTGGTCCAGCTGAATGATCTTGACAGCCACTCATGGATATTGGATTTCTGCACATAATTCAGTCCTAACAAACTGCCAGTAGGGCCCTGCCAGCTCCCCAAGGGTGTTAAACCCAGCTGCCCCAATTCTGATTGCTCAGGGAGCCACCAGGCCTCAGCCTTGGTGTGACATTCTGTCGTGAGCTAAATTTGGCACGTGAAGATTTATGGTTTCATATTTTAAATTAGAATACAAACTTCACTTTTTATTTTTAAGCTTTTTTTGTTTTAGTTCGGAGCAGAGGGAGATGCTTACCCATCAGTACTCTTAATCATATTAACTTGAAACCCATACTCCATATTTTTACTTTAAACTAATATTCAAACATCAGTGATATTATTTAATATTTCTGATACCGTCTTACTCAGAGACATTGCTCACTTAAAATTTCTTTTCCTCTTGCTTTGGGTCCCCAAATAATTCAATCCCTTTATATAAGGGGAAGAAAATTTAGTGTGGAGAAATGCCTGATCAGAGTTTTATGATACCTTGGTTTTACATATAGATACCAAATTTCTAAAACTTTAAACTTTCTGTTTAATGTTTGATTGAGTACTTCTAATAATGTGGAAATGATGCCTACGTCACATGAGTACTGTGAGTAATAAATGTGTTAATCCATGTAAACCTCTTAGAACAATGTCTGTTACCAAATTGGCATTATATATGTTGCATTAACTGAGATTCCCATATACCACACATGTTACCTCAGGTGGTTGAAGACAAAAACAGGTGAAAGAGACCAACAGATTAGGGCTTTCTATTAAATGTTGTACATTCCTGACATTAAAAATATGTTGAATGAAAAATCACTGCTTCAAAACATATTCTAATAAATTTATAATATTCATAAAGAGCATGTACACCTAAATGATTCATAAAAGTTTTTCTGGCTCTTTGAAAATTTAATAAGGGCTGGGGATTTAGCTCAGTGGTTAGAGTGCTTGCCTAGCAAGTGCAAGGCCCTGAGTTTGATCCCTGGCACCAAAAAAACAAAAAAGAAAAGAAAATGTAATGAAAGCAATTCATTCATTTTGAGCACTGTGCTTGTGTAGGGGATTCACAACACCCATGAAGCCCATCCTTGTACCTCAAAATAAGAATTGCTGGCTTTAAGATTTTCTGGTAGGAAATCAATTCCAAAATAAAACTAAAATATTTGTAAATATTATGGATTACAAACCAAAAATGACCTCCTTATTGTCATGGATTCTGATAGTAGGAATTATATGTGAAGCATGGGGAACGTGAGGTCCTGCGTGGAAGGAAGACCCTATTGCGTGAATGAACAATGCATTATTGTTAAAACTGTAAGACAGCCAGGATTACTAGAGCAGAAAGGGGCAGGCCTGGATTTTGGCCTCACTCCTCATGGTAATGCAAAGGCACTGAAGGGTTTAGAAAGAATGACAAATTTGCCATTTGAAAGCCCTCCCCCATTGCTGTATAAAGCATAGGTTGTAGAGTGTGTCAACTTTCCACTGCTGTAAGAAAATACCTGAGATAGTAAACTTAAAAAGAAGAAAGGTTTATTTTGGCTCACAGTCTCAGAGGTTTCAGTCCATGGTCAGTTGTCCCCGTCACTTGACGCCTGTGGCAAGGCACCACATTGAGGAGGGAGCACAGGGCCAATGAAGCGTGACTGGAGAAAGAGGAGTGGCCAGGGTGCCAGTCTCCATCAGGGCCACACCCCCAGGACCTCACTGCCTTCCAGGAAGCTCCACCTCCAAGGGCCCCAGCAGCTCCGGGGGGCACCAGGCCTTCAGCCCACGGGCTTTTGGGGGACACATTACGGTCCTCACTACGGCACAAAGAGTGGCGAATGCTCAGGAGCTGTGAGCTTATGGCTGCCAGTCAAGCAAAAGGTGCCCATGAGCTGGCTACAGACAGCGTCAGTAGCATCGACGAAGAGAAATGAATGGATTCCAAAAATATTTGTAAAGTATAGTTGTCAGGACGGGGTGATTGATTTGATTTGGAGGCAGAAACAGAAAGTCCTGGATGAGTCTCAGGTTTCTGGCATGGGCAACTGCACAGGCAGAGTGCCTGGAAAGAACTCGCCTCCGGGGTTTAGCTCATAAATTCACTTCTACGCCAGTGGCGGCAGGCGTTTCAGATACATACTCAAAGGAACCTGATTCTCCCCAGAGCGCTCAGAACTAACCTCAGTGCTGTGGGGGATTGAGATGTCACATATACCATCCAGCCTCGATAGATGGCTGCTTTTGCTTGAGTTCTTAGAAGAAAGAGCACCTCAGATTTTCCAGGCAGTATGCTCGCTTTGACGGTATGATACAAACAAATGTGGATATCGTGCCATTATTGCTGATCCCTGTGTAACTCTGATGTGGCTGCGCCCTTTCCTCATGGCTTCCTGCCCACAGACACTGCAAATATGTGGTTGCTTTCCAGCTATGTTCCATATGTATTGAGCCTGATGTTCCCAGCGTGGAAGTAATTCCTCAGGATTAAGGGACTCCTCAAACCATCTTCTTGGAGAATTTAAAATGCAGTTCACAAATGCCCAAGTCAAATTAGCATAAGAAAACATATAGTTCGTGTAGGAAAAACCCAAGCAGGTGAAGATTCTGGCAGCTCTGGATGCTTAAAGATACCCCCCAAGTTTTGTCTCGCTCCCTCATTCCCCTCTTGTGTCCTTTGTGACTGTCCGTCTCGGGCAAGCTTTCTTCACGGGACAGGAACGGAAGTCCCGGGGAGCGCCAGGCCTGCGTGGTCCCTCCGATTTGCACGGAAAAGTGTGTTGCTTTCCTGTGATGAAAACAAGGGATGCTGCTTGAGGCACAGCATTCAAGTTCTGATTGTCACACTTCAGTGCCTGCTCGCCTTGGCCAGGCTAACGTGAGTTCTTTGTAGGACTGGTACCACTTGCTATCCACAGTCAGAAAAGGCCGCGATCCCAGAACGGGCAGAGAGCGGAGGGCGGGCGTGGAAACCAGTAAGCAGCAGGCGTCCACTTTAGATCCGTAAACCAGCAAAGTGCTGCTACCCGTCGCAAGACCGCAACAAGGGCAAATGTAGAGGCGCGAGCCCAGAAGACTAAACAAGACACGCGAGTATAAGATAAATATATGAATAGTATGTTAATAAATAATACAAATGAAGAATAGAAGGACCTTGATGTGTTCGTTGTGAGTCAGCAGGCATGACGTTTTCAAAGGAAATTTCTGGAAGAGTAAAAAGTACGTATGGAATCTGGAATGATGATTTAGTTTTGCTGTTTATTACTCCTCAATTAAATCCTTGTATCTGAGCTGGGACTCTTCAGCTCATGGAAAAGACTGAGAACAACTGGAAAGAATCCAGAATAATTCTACGAAGGTGAGCAATGGGCAGAAAATAAAGTTTAGAAGCCAGGAAGTGTAGGTGGTGCTTTACCTCTGTAGAGTAAAACATTTCGAGAAGGCTAAAGATGTAAAATTATTGCAATTGTGAAAGTGAAATTTGAGGCTTTTAGATATATTGTTCTACTTCAGAAGAAAGTGACTTTTTTTTCTGTGTCTGCACTCATGGTATGAAGAATAGAAGTTCAGGCAGACATGAAATATCTGCACTGAAGACGGAGAGAGTCTTTCTTAACTGGGGGTTAGTATCGGAATGAGTTTCAAGCCTTCTCTGGAATCTGTGTGCTGTTGCTATCTGAGGCGGGGTCCCGCTGTCAGGTTCAGGCTGGCTTTGAACTCCCCACTGGGCCAGGCAGGCCTGGGACTCAGGATCTCCCCCCCCCCCCGCCTCCGACTCCCGAGTGCCACGATGGCAGGCACGCGCCACCACACCCGCTGCCTCTGGGATCTTTTCAAGTGAAATTCGTCCCCCCAGTACACTGTACTTCTCAGACTTCGTGGAGAGGAGTCACATGTAGGAATTTGTGTCTTAGGAGCTGGAGCATAAGAGACTCAAACTTCTGCTGTGAAAATGTGTGCTGATGTTAATTTGTGTGTACACTCCAGTGTTAACTATCTGCACATGCAGTCTGGGGTGTCTAGCAAATATTTATTTATGCGTCATATACCGCAGACTCCTCCTAGCTGCCAAAAAATCTTTAAGAACAAGGAAAAAGGACTGGGGATGTATCTCAATGTGAAGGTCCTGGGTTCAATCCCTGGTACCTCAAAATAAACGTGAGTAAATAATGTGATACTGCTATAATTTCCAATTTTCTACCATTCTGCATCAACTGATTCATTACCTTCAACTATGCTCATCATAAGAGTTCACTTTAGAAATAATTGTGGAAGATCAAGTATATTCATATTCAAATTATAATGAATAAAAAGCACATGGTCATAGCACCTTTATGAATAGACTCAGTATTGTATCCAGCTCAAAATGGAGTTGAGCTGGAGACTTAGGGTTCCGCAAGGAAACCTGGGGACTGTCTTCTACTCCGCCTCCTCCTCTCCAGCCGTCTCTTACTGTTGGGCCGAGCTATGCTAACAACTTGCCCGGTGTGAAATGGCCTCCTGATGACGGAAGCTGGACTAGAACGTTCTTAAAAGAGGAAGCTTTCCTGAGGCCACAAGTATTTATCAGAGGCCCTATCTTAGCATAACTTCTCATTTCAATTGATCAGTTTCTCTCTGCTCGGTACCATCAAATCTTACTTGATTAGCCGTTTTCTTTTTAATAATGCTCTAAAAAAAATCATCCCGTAACCTTGATCATATGCCTCACATGCGTGCTTTCCCTTATCTCCTGCGGATGAGGAAAGCATTTGATTTGAGGGCAACCTGAGCAACTTCACTCTCCATTGGGAAGCAGTTAAGGATGAAGAAATGTAGAAGTTATTTACCGGCTTCTCAGATGTCCTGACCTTGAGCCTCCTAGTTGGCCTTCCTCATTTACATGTGACCTATTTACTCAGCTCTCTGCACTAGCAGCTCAGAAAGACAAACTCATTCAGTTCAAACCCGCCTGAGCTTCTCTGAGATCCATTAAGTACACCAGGTATAATGAAAAGATTGCACTTTGCTGCAGAAAATCTTTATTCTTTTGAGTAATGTATAAAGCAGTAAGCCCTGCCGTGGGGAGAGGTCATAAATGATATAGGGTGTAGTGAGTGCCACAGTTTAGTTGATCCATAGCACAGGACGCCCTTGGAGCCGCCGAGCACACTGTCGCAGGCCCCCTGCGCTGTGGCCTGGTGGCTGCCCCTGTGACATAAGAGCCACACCCACCTCCGCGGGCTCAAATACCATCGCTGAGGCAGGGTGCAGGGTGCGGGCCGGGTCGGCTTCTCTGCAGAGAGGGACCTTAACCGTTCAATCCGGATAATTTAATCTGAATGAAACATCAGCATCGTAAAACACAGCGGTCACTGCAGAATAATGCCCTACACATTAGCAGACAATCCTGTCCTGTCTCCTCTGTGCGGCTGTAGAATTCCGCCTGTCAGAGCCTTCGCACGCTCGCCCTCGCCGACGCGTGGGGAGGCCGGCGAGCTGCCCCCTGGACGGCCGGACATGTGATTCCCGGGCTGAAAGGCTTCGCTGTTCTGCTCCGATTCTTTATAGAAATCTTTAGAACTGGATTTCTGGGATTTTTTTTTTTTTTTTTTTTTTTCCTTCCCAAGAGAACAAGCAAGCTGTAGTTTGCACCAGCAGGCACCTTGGGCCTTTTATTCATGTGCGCCCAGCGGTGGGCCAGCCCTGCTTGGTGGCCGCCCTGGCAGCGCGCTGTGCGCTGTGCGTCTGGTCGCGGACAGGCCGCTGTCAGCGCTGGAGCAGGGCCGAGCTCCTTCCCTGCGCGGCGTCTGTCCGTCTGTCCCCGGAAGGTGCGCTCTGAGCGGTCACACAGCAGAGCTGTGTCAGGACCAAGTCTCCATGCGCGTGCGCTGCCGGAAGAATCTCCGTTCTGGATAACGTTTATCAAGTATTCTCTTGGTTCAAGCCAAATGACCTTAATTTTTAAAAAGATAATAACTTTTTATCTTGATGGTGATGTCCCAGAGACCCTAGAAGCCCTCGTTACTACTCTCGTAAGCAGTCCTACTGAGTGCACAGCCCCAGCACAGCCTTGTGTAGAGGGGCGTGTAGAGGGGCCTGTAGCACAGCTGTTGGAGAAGGAGCTGCAGCCGGACCACGGGGTCTGCCCCTCCTAGGACCGAAAGTTGCACGAGTTATTTAAGCTCTCCGCGCTTTGGTTCCCCTGTCTGTAAAACGAGAATGATAATACTAGTAATTAGTATTGTTGTGAGAGTTCAGGGAGTTATTCCAAGTCACTAGTGAGAAGAGTGTTTACTACTCTGCTATAAACAAGGACACATTTGAGACCTTACTAGGAAAACGGATTCACCTTTTCTGTAATGTTAAGTGAAATAAATCAGACACACAAGCTCAAATACCACATGGTTTCTCTTGTGGGAGAAACCAAAAGTACGCATAAATAAACTAAAGAGCAAAATGTTAGATAAGAGGAGAGTGGAAGATCTTTGGCAAATCGGAAGGGACTGAGAGATCCAGGGAGGGGGAGGGAAGGGTGGGGAAGTAAGAAGAATTAGAATGCATTATGTCCATGTACCAACTGTCACAATGAGTGCAATCATTGTGTACTGCAAACATAGACCAGTAAAAAAGAAAATGCTTCTAAATCTAGAAAAAAAGGCAGGAGGTATTCCTATTCCCCAATAAAGTGTCCTACTCTGAACCTCCAAAAACAATTTTAGAAAAAAGAAATATATTCAAAATGATACTAAATAATGAGACTTTAAGTATTAAACATTATTTAATATTAAATATTACTTTTCCACTTTACAAAATTCCTGGCATGCTAGATTTTGTTTTTCAGATGTTTTTATCATGAAGCTTCTGCCCTGGCTGTTGCTTCTAGCTGGAAAGTTCTTTAGGACGTTCACATGGCCTTGTCTGCAGCTAACTTTTCTCAGAGAGCCCTTCCCCTGGCCTCTTTCTAAATGCCCTATCCGTATTTGCTGCTTTATATTTTTGACCTTTGACCCACACTGCCCAATATAACGTTATAACTGCACATTTTAACTCTGTTTCTTCAAAAAAATGTATTCTCCATAAGGTCTTTTATGTAGAATCACATCTCTAGAGTCTAGAACAGTGTCTAGCAAATATATAGTAGGTGTTCAACAAATATTTGGTGAATGGATAATAAAATTATTATGAAAAGATATTTACAATGAATTTCTATAGATACATGACTGTTTATCAGACTTCACTAGAGAACAAAATAATAACAATCACTCCAAAATAAATTAGGTAAAAGTTTTAGGCAATGAATTGAAGAACTCTGAGTTCATGTGTGGCACTGAAGAGTGATTTACAGCAAACCCCTGATCTTTGAGTTCGTCTTCTCAAGGTCAATTTTGTTTGCAATACAGATAAAGGTGCATGCACACTGGAAGCAGGAAGAGAAAATGTCTAAGTGTTTAATTTCTTTGCTCACGAAGATGGCAACATATTCTGTCACTGAGGGAGAAAGAGTTTTTTTAAGTGGTAGTCATTTAGTACGCATTTTTAAAATATTGTTATTAAAAGTACTTTGTTGTTATGAGAGCAGTTATTTTGTTCTGGAACACACCTATCTCAGCTTCTCACACTGGGACAAAATACCTGACACCCACAATTTAAAGGAGGGAGGTTTATTTTGGTTCCTGGTTTTAGTCCATGGTCACCTGGCTTCAGGGGAAAATGGCATGTTGGAAGGAGGATGTCCGCTTCTTCCCAGGGCAGCCGGGAAGCAGAGAGAAAAGGGAGGAGCAGGGGACAGGGACACACCCTTCCAGGTCACACTCCCAGGGGGATGGTCCAGTCAGGCCTCTCCTCCTAAGAGCGCATCAGTGTGAGCTCATCAGGTGGACCGGTCCACTGATGCATATGGGCCCCTTGTGGTCCAAGCACCTTCCACACATGTGAGAACCTGGAGGAGCATTTAAATCTAAGCCATAACAATACCAAAGGTCAGGGACTCCTTAGACTAAGGTTAAGTAAAGATGGGGCTGTCCGAAAGGTGGAAGGTCTTCTAACCCACCCCAGAATCGCACCAACCTTGATAGTCAGTGTTTCCAAATAAAAATAAATTGACTTCGCCTTTTGCAATTTCATGTAAGTACAGACTGGCGGTACCTTAAAGATGAAAGGACAAATGCTTCTGTATCGTGCTTTGTATGCTTTAGTATGCTTAGCACGGAGCAAATTGCAGAAACACAGAAGCTAAAAGCTTGTTTTTGAAAACCGTATAGACTCTTTGGAACAATGAGATACAAAAGTATAAGAAATCAGTACATATCAGTAAATTGTCAGTTTCTGCTGGAACTCAGATGAAGGAAAGATCTTCGTGGGTGGCTGAGGTCAGAGAAGGACCTGAAAATGTGATGCTGTAGCCAGGCACCAAAAGGGGAAAAGTACTATGTGGGGTAGTTTGGAAGGACAGGAGGACAACCCTGATCAAAGAGAGAAATGGGAAGTTAGCATGACCAAAAAGACCAGAGCCAACAGCCTGTGCTGGGGGTCATCCAAGGCCAGAACGAACTTCCCAGCTCTCTGACACCTTACTGGCGAGAGTATCTCTTTTCTTTGACTGGATGCCTACTTCTGTCTATCCGGGCTGACCAATGAATGCTAGACATACACTTAGTTGGAAAATACCATAAAAATACAGTATGTTTGTACTCATGTCTACTTAGGAGGCTTTGGTCAAGAATAAAAGAAACTTACTACATGAAATCTGCAATGCAAGATGGTCTTATAAGGGCCCAGCAAGGATCCCATGGAAATCAAAGTCAGACGCCAAAATACCCAAGAGTCTATGGCCAAATTGCTTTTAGGACACTTTGGTATTAGAAAGACCAAACCGTTCAAGTTTAGTCATTGTGGTAGAGTGAAATAGGACTCATGTGAGCATTCAGAGATCTGAATTGGGTTTTAGTTTCCACACCCAAAACCTGTGGGCAACTTCCTTAGCAAATAGTTCCCTCGTCCTTCTCTATGGGATAACGCTTGCCCTGATTACCTGAAGGGTAGATAAGGTGTGTGGAAGTGCTCTGTAAACGCTGGAGCACGCTACAGGAGTGTGGTTGTAAGATAATGTCAGCAAAACATTTAGACCCTTACTGAGAACCTTACACGGTACCAAATGATGGACTCTCTCATGTACACCGATCTGATAAATAAGGCAGCTTATCCTGACCAGTCAAAGCAATCAAGATTTTTTTCTTTTTATATGTAACAGATTGTTAGGATTTGTGAAATCTAATCATAAAGCAGTACTATTTTACTCCGCACTCTTTCTTTATAATTCAAGTCTTCTGCCCCCAGATAAAACCTTGGCAAACCTTGTGGAACTCCTACACCCTCTTTAAAAATAGGAAGAGCATGGCTACTTTAAATCATAGTGTTGATTTCATAATTTCCAAGTCCAGTCCCAGGGAATCATCAGAGCTGTCCTCACAGCAGCAAGTTCTTGCTATACAAGGAGAGAGGATAGGAAAGAGAGACAGGAGGACTGATTTATTTCATGAGTACTCTCATAAGGTGACTTCTACCCTCTGGGAGGTTGTTTTTATTTGTAAAATAATTAGCAAATTACAAATACCTGCCGCCTTCCACTGCGGGGAGCCTCTGCCCGTGTAGGAGCTTCCACTGGCCATCAGCTGGAATCGCCTCATCCTGGCTTTCTTGGGGATGTGCCGGGAACATCTGGGTCCTGCTCTGACCCAGGGAACTTTGAAGTGCAGGTTTACTCAACCCAATACCACTTCTTCTAGCCGCTGCTGGAATAAACAGCTGGTCTCCCACATTTCAGATTTTCCGAGTAGGAGTTTGCACCAGAATCCTTTATCCCTGCCCCCAGACCCAGGAGGCAGGTGTTCAGCTCCGCTCAGCATAATTGTAGTCTGTCTGTCTGTCTGTCTGTCTCTCTCTCTCACACACACACACACACAACACACACACACATACTCACCAAGACACACATTTTAAAAATCTTTCCTTTTGTAATCCCTGATTCTCTCTAGCTATTTAATACCCTTGACACACGATGGTTAGGTAGTTTCACAAGTTACTACAATGTTTTCTGTTTCCAGGCTTTCTTTGGTATCCGATGCCCTCGGGCCTGCACTAAAACTTCCTGTCCATTAGTAACATCTATCTACTTCTGTAAAAAGATTTAAATAAATGGTATTCATAAAGAACTATAGTTTTGGCCTCATCAGTTATTAGCCAACACTCACAGAGAAGTGATTTGGCGTTACCCTCCACCTGTCGTTCCATTGAGAGCACCCACATATGGGCGGCAGCTACTGGGTTGTAATAAGTCCTTTGAGGACCCAGGCTTGTTGGCACGGCCTTTGCGTTATAACCAACGCTTGCAATACATTCTACTTTTCAAAAAAAAAAAAAAATAGGCCAAGACTACTGAGCTGAATCAGTTGACAGTTATCCACGTTAGCAAAATACATTTGAAAGAGAGATATGATATAAAGATTTAAAAGTAATTTCTGGCACACTGTTAAACCTCTCTCCTTCCCAGAGTTCGCAGCGCACAACACTGGCTTCTCAGTAACTTCAGTAGTAAGTTAAACTGCTCTCTACTCGCTCGCCTCTCAGGAGCATGCCACCCTGAACCTCCCTGGACTGAACGAACTGCCAGAGGCTTTGGGAGCGAAGGATTTAGAAGGCAAATTGAGTCAGAAGAAGTCATAAGCTGACCTTTAAAAGATGTTTTAAGATTTTTTAGTGTTTATAAAATGTAAAGTACTAAATACAGGAAGTGTTAATGCTTGTTGCACGTGCAATATTAGCAGCGGTGGGCCTGCATAATTAATTGCTGCGCATTACTTACCTCAGGATGGCTTTCGAGATGGTGATGATGATGATGTGAGACACGTGTGACGGCAGCGGAAGTGGACAGTGACTGTTGGAGGAAGCAAAGGACTGAGGGCTTTCGATTTTCCTCCAACTCATGTATTTCCACAGTGTTTCTTGAGTGCGACTCGAGAGTCATGAGTCTGTCAATAGATTGATGGGCTGTCACTGTTCAAGTGCAATCTCGCACGGTCCATATTTTCTCTTTTCTTTTGAAGGAAGTCTAAGTGAAGTGGATTTTAGGACTCCAGCATTTTCAAAACGTCTTCTTTTTAAAATTTCCACATAGTGGTCTGCTTGGATTGAGGAGGCTCATTTGGGAAAAGTAAATTAAATATTTAAGTAAATACATGTCTATTACTCTTGCATGACCACACATGGACACTTGTCACCCTGAATATTAATTCAGAATTGTAACAACTATTGTCATTCAGTTTGTGTTTAGGCAAATACTAGGATTTAGGGCATAACTATAGTCAAATGAAGTGGACTCAAATCGGAAAAAATGCCCCCCCGGACAAATGTAGAGCTCAGATCTCGGATGTGTCTTGGTTATTCTGAAGAGGGAGCACTTTTGGTGAAAGAAAGTGTGAGAATCATGCACTGTAGGAGGATTGGAAACACATCACGAAACTTCCATGCCAGCGGGCGACCCGCGCTGCCGCCCCGACACCAGGCCTGTGCTGGCTCGGGAGGGCGCCCCAGCCGTCGTCCTCCAGGGCTTGCTGAGAAGGAGTCAGGGAAATAATCACCCACGAGGGCCCGAAGTGTGACCGAGGAAGCGGCAGGACCTTTCCCCGACCTGTGTGCGGCATTTCCGAGGTACCGTCCTACCGCTGCAGCTGGCGCAGTCAGTTGTTGGGGACCACAGCGTCTCGGTAAGAAAGCTGCTGAGTTCATTTGTTGTGTCCTGTCTTGGGGCTCGGGAAGAGGCCTCTGAATGACTCAGTGTGGCCCTTCTTCATGGAACACTGAGACCATAACGTTCAGTAAGATATCAGACCCAAGCTTAAATACACACAGCTTCGCTTACGGGATAAACCCAAAATAGAAATAAATTGAAGAGCAAAATAAAAAAAGACAGATAATAGCAAACAGAGAGACAGATCATTTTGCAGATGGCAAGGAGACCAAGAGATGGAGGGAGGGAAAGGACATAACAAGAATTGAGATGAGTTCTGTCCGTGTACCAGCCCCACACCAGGGATGTGGTCATTATTTACTGCAAACATGGGCTGATGAAAATAAAAAGTAGAAGAAAGATACATCTCTGGGGAAGCTAATTCAGTTGTAGAAAAATCTCAAATCTCAGTTGGGCTTCTAAATAGAAGACTTTATAGCTCTCTGACCTCTCCCTTAAAACCGGCGATTCCCAATGCTTCCTAATGACTTTATCCTTTTTGGTTATCTGTCATGGCATCAGCGCCACCCCATGTAGTGTATTCGCTTGTCTGTATACTTTTCCTGTTTTCTTTCTCTCAGGTATCTGTTCATGTCACATTTCAGCTGTGGTCTAAATGGAAGTTTTGCACTTTCTTAGATCAACACAAGGGTAGATTAAAAAGAATTAAGAAAAAGTAGAGTCTACCAGAATGTGGGCCCCAGGCAGACAGAACTTTTTGTTTCTGTAATTTTCACTGCTCTAACCCTGGATCCTTGATGGATGTCTGACCTGAAATGGGTACTCAGTAAATGTTCCCCAAGTGCAAGATAATGGTGCTCGCCTCACAGCTTTATCACGGGGATTAAACAGAGACTGTGTGCCTTACCCGGCACGAGATGCTGAATCCCAACCCCTGGAAAGCCCCATGTGGCACCCACAGGTGCCAAACCTGACCTTTTGGTGTATGAACCTCACTCCGTGCAGTGGGCCAGGCTAACCACATGCATGTTTTCCACAGATTCAACTTGTGAGAATCATATTTAGCATTCCTGTTTTTATAGGACATGAGCTTTTCCAGGGAACGATAGGAACCTGATTGTGATTCCGTTAGCAACTGTGCTTATGTTTGGCTACTAGCAACTTCTTTCGTATAAAAGGTGGGAGGCTAGCCTAATCATTTTACTAGTGGCATTTTGTTTTGTTTTTGTGTGTGGAGTTGTTGCTGGGGTTTGTTTTTTATTGTTATTTTTCAGATAAGGACTCTCTGTGTTGTCCACACTGCATTCTACTGGGCTTAAGAGATCCTCTTGTTTCAGCCTCTTGAGTGGTCACCACCACCCCAGATCAGTCCTCAACAGCTTACCTAACCAGAGACTGAAGACCTTGGTCACTTTATATGGCCAGTAACTTGGTACTATTTTACTTGATAATGATTTACACCCAAACTATACAACAAACTTGTTAGCTTTTTGACAGGGTCTTGCTGTGTAGTCCAGGCTGGCCTCAAGCTCATGGTGATGCTCCTGCCTCAACCTCCCAAATGCACTGTGTTTTCGTGAGGATTGAAAGCAGGGAGCTGCAAAGAAGAGGGATTTGATTTTTACCTTGTTTGATAGCTTGGTAGCCCATTTTTGTGAACTTTTCTCCTACAAAATGTATTTTAGAACCCAACTTTCCAAAATTGCGTCATAGCAGCATTTGTTGAATGGTTTGTAGGGTTTCGTGCTCTGCTTTGTTAATAGTATTGAAAAAGGGAAAACTCTACGATCTTCCAAGCTGAGCGCATAATGCTGGCGTCTTGCCGGGGCTGTGAGATCTCGCTCTTAGACCTGGCCTCCTAAGGAGCCTGCCGAAGATACCTATGTCCGGCCCCAGCTATGGTTTGTGATAAACTTCTACTCATCAATAACGGACAAACTCAGAATGAAAAGAGGGGAAAATAGTACCAAAGACCTTTTCTGCTCCCAGAAATGTTGCTTCATCAGTATTCTTCAGTTTACTGCTTTATCGAGTGCTTGTGTTTCCTGGACTTGCTGAGCTTCAATTCATTAATACAGCAGAGTGGAATTTTTCAGGGATGCTGGGTTTACTGACCTTGCTGCCCTCCCTGCGGCTCCTCCCCTCCGCTTTGATCTGTGACTCTTGTCTTGTCCTTGCTGTCCGGAGGAAGTGTCCCGGGAAGCGAGCGTGGGCTCGATGCTGCCTCCTTCCTGGTGGAGCTGCGATTTCTCCATCGCCTGCGTCCTTGTGAACTTCTCTCTGTCAGCTGTCTCAGGCTTCACCCCTTGCAGTCCCTCTTCACGCAGGCCACATTACAGGGCCGTAGAGTCACTTCTTTGGTGCTGAGCACTTTTTCTAACATTAGCACAATGCATCGTCCTCGGGTCTCTGGACCAAGCACACCTCTGTGTGGCTTCTGTGTTTACCACTTTGGGTCCCAGTCCCCCAGTATCGAGGCATTTACACAAATCCTTGGCCTTGGAAGTTTTATGGCCCCAGAGAAACAGATTAATCACAATTATATTATCTTCCTGAAAATCTGAAGCCCTGCTTCCCTTTTCAAGTGCACAGAAGATTCCTGAAGCAACAGGAAGCAAAGTTGAGAAATGTCTGAGCGCTGCCCTTTCTTTGTCACTGTCCGGAAAGAGAACACAGCTCCCCCAGGACTGCCTGAGTAGAGTTCGGATCCGGTTGTTAAAGGGACAGATGTCCCCTCGATTCCATTTCATCTCACCGTCCACCTGCCCTGCAAAGTGACTGGCTCGCTTTCTGTGCTCCCACCATGCTCTAGGTAGCTTTGCTGTCACACGTGGCGCCCTGCACAGACACCCCACGTAGTCCCCACTGCTCCTCAGCTGGACCTTGGCCTTCTCCAAGGCAGGAGGAAGGTCTTGTTCATCACTCTGCGTCCGGAGCAGAGCAGAGAGCGCGCACACACTGGCGCGCGATAGATGCACGTTACATGAACGTCAGCCACGGATGTCAATACCAGCTTTGCTGTCAATACCAGATCGAGTCGAGCCCTCCCTGCCCCCGCTTGCTTACCTTGCTGCCTTCTGCCTGCCTGCCAGCCCACCCTGCCTTGGACCCAGCTGACTGTGGGCTGAACCCTCTACAAACTGTGAGCTAAATAAACCTTTCTTGCCCTTAAAAAAAAAAGAAAAAGAAGAAGAAGATCAAGTCAAAATGGAATTAAGATGGGTCAAAGACCTGGACATTAAACAGAAACACTGAATCTGCTGGAAGAGAAAATATGCAAAGCTGTTGAAAACATAGGCGTAGGCAAGGATTTTCTGAACAGAACCCCAATTGCAAAAGAAATAACAGCAAGAGTCAACAAATGAGATCAAATCAAATTAAAAAGCTTCTACACAGCAAAGGAAACAACCCACCCAGTGAAGAGACAACCTACGGAATGGGGAAAAACAAATTGCCAGCTACTCCTCAGACAGAGGGCTAACATCTGTCATATATAAGGAACTCAAAAAAAAAAAGTAGACTCTCAAAAATAAAAGATCAAGTCAAAAAAAGGCAACTGAAATGAACAGACTCTTCTCAGAAGAAGTGCTGGTATCCAGTAAGTACACGACAAGATGTTCACTAGCTCTGGCCACGAGAGAAGTGCTAATCAAAACAACACTGAGGGTGCACCTCACTCCAGAAACAGTGACCATCATCAAGAACCCAAGAAATAATGATGCTTGGTCAGGCAGCGGGAAGAGGAAGCCTGCTGCGCTCTTGGTGGGAGTGTAAACTAGGACGAGCTCTGTGGAAATCAGTGTGCAGAGTCCTCAAAACACTGAAAGATTTGACCCAGCTGTTTCCCTTCTAGGTCTTTTCCTGAAAGAGTTAAAGGTACCATATTACAGTGATCTGTGCACACCCATGTTTATAACAGCTGAATCTTGGAAGCAGCCTGTATGCCCATCAACAGATGAACACATAAAGAAAATGTGGTATTTACACACAAAGGAGTACTACACTGCTATAAAGAAGGATAAATTTGAGTCATTCCTAGGAAAATAGATACACTTTGAGACAATAATGCTGAGTGAAATCAGACACAGAAGGTTAAATATCATGTGGTTTCTCTTATATGAGAAACCCAAAATATAAATAATTTAAAGAGCAAAATAAAAGACAGATGATAGGAAACATGGAGCTAGACTTTGTAGAGATGGGAACGTGATCTGGGGACAGCGAGGGGTAGGAGCAGAAAATGATTGAGATGTGTCATGTATGTGTACTACTGGCCAAAATGAATATAGTTCCTATCTACTGCAAGCATATACTAGTAAAAATAGATGGGTAAAAAGTAATAATGAAAGATCACCCTGCCCATTATCTAACACAGTCGCTTTGCTGTTCTCGTCCTGGGAGGAGTTATGGAACTCTGGGGGGTCTGAATCCGCAGCTAAGGGGAATATAGCATTTAGCATACAGCATTTTGGTAGCCCCTCCTGGTTCCGTCTTAGTTACTTTTGTTTATGCCTCATTTCTCTCATTTTTCATTTATTCTTATGTTGAGTACATATCTTTGTAAACTGCTTAATACCGTGTTAGAAAGATCAGTTAACCTTGAGTAGTTTGTAGAAATAATGAGGAACCTTAAAGTGGACCTGGTGCCTGTAGTTGAAGAGGGGAGCAGGGACACTGCGAGGACAGTGCTGCTCCACGGAAAAGTATGGAGGGGCCTGGCCACGATCCAGGGTGCTGAGCAGGCTGACAGCCAGCCTCCTTGCTCACTCCTCGCTGGGTGGGCGGGGAGCCCAGGACCAGGGCCCTGCAGAGGGGCCGCCTTCTTGCCGCGGCCTCTGACAGGGGGGCACACCTGCCCTTGTGGCTGAGCCACGTGTGGGGGTCCTCTCCTGATCCTGCCACCTCCAGCGCTCAGGTCCCGGCGCAGAACTGGGGAAGGTCGAACCACGTCAGCTGGCTTTCCACCCAGAGTCCTCAGCTGTAAGCGCTTTCTCCCCGACATTGTTTGGCAGAGCCGCCCTGCCCTCCCTGGGCTCGCTTCAGAGGGTCCCGGATGGCTGGCGGAAGGCAGTTAGGAGGCCTTCAGCAGGCCTGGGTCTGCGGGAGAGGCTTTCTCCTGACTCCCCTTTCCTCTCCACATGCCTGCTGACCCACATCTGCACGGGCTGTGAAGAGCCACCCTGACTCTGGGGAAGATGCTGTCACTTAAAATTAATTAAAAGTACATGACCCCCTCCAAGATACCTTGCATCTCACACTCTTGAATTTTCTGCAAGTTTTAACAACTTGGGGGTTGGGGATTTAGCACAGTGGTGGAGCACTTGCCTAGCCCGGCCCTGAGTTCAATCCCCAGCACCACTCCCCCCAAAATTCAGTGTTGCAGCACAGGCAACTTTTATTTAAAGAAAGTGAGAAAAAGAAAGAACTGCCACAAACTAGTGTAACATCATCAGGGGAGGTTTTTGAAGACAGTAGCTCTACAGTTACGGAGTTTGGCTCCAGTCGAGAAGTTTAGAACTTCAGCCAGAAGTATTTACCAAATATGAGTCCCTGAGTTCCTGATACTTTCAAAAAGGAGAAGAAATTCACAAAGTTCTAAAAAAACAGCCTTCAGGTTTTCAAAGCGGGCTTTGGACTATTTGGATTTTTCTCATACATTGATGAGCACACTCAGAAATGAACTTAACTCTGCTGTTCCCGTTCACTTCACTGCCTTGAAATCCTGTTGTTGAAACTACAAGACTCGAAATAACAGGAACATCCTGTTGACAAAAATAAATTCCTCATGATAAAATATTGTTCAGCTGCTGCCAGGGTGTTTGGGAGGTTTGGGCCCGTTGCACTCTGCTGTATCTGTAACAGGGAGAGTTGCATTCTTTTGTTGGAATTCTTACACTTTGCAAGTGTCATTAAAAACTGTTTCACGGGAGAAGCAAGCAAGGTCTGGGGGGCGGGGTCAGAAGTGTGCGTGCTCCCTATTTCACGCCATGAGTTATTCCGTAGTCCCTGACCTCCAGAAATTCATAGACAAAGTAAAGTAAAACATTTGGGACACTTTCTTCAAGTGATGTTATCAGCAGAATATTGTCCCTGAAAACGTTTTAGATTATGTTCCCATCGAGTCTGACTTACAAGATGTGTTCAAAATGTATAGTGAATGTTTACATTGAGAATTTTTACTGTAGTAAACGCATCGTCATGAATCCCCCTCAGAATGCTCCCCCTCACTTCACATGTACTTTACCATTCTTGTTGCTTTCTGAAGCAGTTCTGGAAGTCATTCTTTGTGACTGTCTGAATGAGGCATGATCAAAAATGAGGTGAATGCTGCCACCTAGTATCACCCTAAAACACTGGAGTGTCCTCATCTGCCTTATTCACCGATCTGGCACCACATGACTTTCGGCTCTTCCCCAGAGTCCAAATGAAGGGTAAACATTTGGAATGAGTTCAGGGCCTGGAGGCAGCCACAACAGCGCAACTGAAGACACTCGTGAAAGAGGACTCCCAGGGCTGCTGCAGAGAGTGGCAGGAATGACGGGATACGTGTGTTTGAAGCACAGGTGAGGGTTTGAAGGGGTGGGGGATGTCTGTGTGTCTTCTACTGGAATAATTTTTTAAGTTGAACATTCGTCATGTTTTTTGATCTCCCTTCATTGCTTTGGAAACTCAGGAGAGTGCCGGGCTGGAAGCACAGAAACCTGGTGCTGGGCAGGTGTCCTTGTGCCTTTTCTTCACTCAGAAAGCAGGAAGGTGCCCAGGACAACCTCTGCTGTCCCTTGTGGTTCTGAGATTCTGGGAAGAGTTTATTTACATTTGACTGGAAGGAGGAAGTGCTGTTGTTTCCCCAGTGTGCAGCTCAGGGCAGGGGAAATCCTCAGTGCCCTCTCTCTGCCATCCACGCCCGGGATCCTCCCTCGGTCCCCAGCCAGAAACAGCACGGCCAGGGAACAGCCTTTCCCTCAGGCAGCCTTCGCCCCCTTCAGAGGGTGGCAGCCGAGGTCTGTCCACTGGAGTCCCCAAGAACCCCGGAGCTGGCAGCTCCCTCCACCGAGGTGACACAGGGCCGGGCGGGCCTGTGATCGTGGACAGCAGGCTCTCACGGCAGCAGCTACCACTCTCTGAAAGGTGCACAGCTACGTTGGCTTTGGAGTGGGAACCAGGTTTCAACACTGGTTTTGCAGAAGCACAAGTGAGTCACAAGGAAAAGCATCAAAGGGAAGTTTTCCTCCTTTGCCTCATCCAGAGGTGTTGTGGAGGCAGAGAATCTTATTTGCGTGACTGAGTCACTTTCAACATCTGCTGGTTGGTAAGGAATCAGGACTGAGCGAGCTGGTTCCCACTCCCCTTCCGAGGCAGTCTGCCCTGACTCCCCATTAGAAGGTTTGTTTTTCATTCAGTGGACTCAACTGTTCAGCACTGTTCCTGACACACGAAGATGATGGATGTACACCTCCCTCCCCACTACTTGTCCTCCTCTTTGATTTAGACACATAGTAAATGCAGCATACACGTGAAAGGATCCGGGCTCAGTCACAGGCAATAATAATAATAATCAGATCTGCTTGAGCTGACACACTTGATTCTCGGTACCCTCCTGCGAGGTTGATGCTGTTATTCTCCCTGTTTTACTTTTCGGGAAACTGCAATTTGGAGAGCTAAACGCTGGCCCAGAGCAGAGTCAGGAAGTGGTGCGCTTGGGACTTTGCCTGGTAGTCTGGCCCCAGAGGCTTCCTGCTTAACCTTAGATCCCAACTACAAAATCATTTTCTTTTAGAAATTTCTTTCCATAAGTCATAAAGATCGCTTGATATCTGTCTCTCTACCTGTTGTCCCACTTGGAACCTTTAACATCTTACTTCTATACCTTTGTGAGCCAAACCTTATGGTTTCAAAGTTTCCAGGAAAATGAAACGTGTCATTTCTCAGTGTTGGGAATTTCCCAGCGAGTAAGCAGAACATTAGCCTCTATCTCCTTCCAGTTTTACTTTCCTTTTCTGAAGTTAATCCATAACATCTACCTCAGATTTTCCCCATATATTTTGGCCCATCGTTCTTAATCTCTTTAAAAACATTTATTAGATATCCTTCACATATTGGCAGTGTGTTATGGGATTTTATAATGTTCTGGTCCAGTTACATTTTATTTCCTTGCTCCAAGATCTCAAGGAAAGAGTTATGCCCTTCACATTTCTTAGGTTTCCAGCCATACCCACAACATTTCAGGATGTATGAAGAAAATAAATAGTAAGTTATAGTGGCATTAGGAAGCATCTCTAGAAGCTACCTAATATGGGTGTATTAAGGGTGTTTACATATCTTAGAATGTGTTTTTGCTGTCCTGTTATTCAGCAAATACTAACATCCTTAAATATTTGTTCAATAAAACACTTATGAAAGGAATTCAAGAGGACACAAGTAGGTGGAAAGTATCCTGCGTTTGTGGATTAGAGAAATTCATATTGTTAAAATGTCCACACTAGTTCAGACCAGCTATAGAATCAGTGCAAAGCCCACCAAAGCACTGGTGATATTATTCACACACATGGAAAAGCAGTCCTAAAATTTGGACCCACAAGGAGGGAGGAGGGGAATGGGAAAAAAGAAGCAACAAGATATATCATGTACAGGTACAAAAAATGTACCATTAAAATAAAATAAAATTTAAATAAATAAATAAAATTTGGAACCACAAAAGACCCCAACAGCCAAAGCAATCATTAGCAAAAGATCAAAGCTGGAGGCTTCACACACCCTGACTTCAAAATACACTTCCGAGCAGTGATAATCCCAGTAGCATGGTTGGTGTAACACAGACATATGGACCAATAGAACAGACTAGAGAACCCAGAAATAACCCCACACTTTCACATCCAGATGATCTCTGACCAAGGCACAGAAACACACTGGGGAGAGGGTCCAGGATGCCATAAACTGAATATCCACATGCAGAAGGATGAACATCGACCTTTACCTCCCATCACATATGGGTAAATGGAAAAAGCCTGAAATATAAGACCCCAAACTGTGGAACTGCTAGAAGAAAACACAGGGGAAATGCGTCATGACACCGGAGTGAGCAAGGGTTATTTTTTTTTTTTTTTGGCATAGTACCTGAGATGCACAAGCAACAAAAGCAAAAATAGACAAATGGAATCACATCAAACTAAAAGCTTCTGCACAACAAAGGAAATAATCAGCAAACGGCAGACATCCTGTGAAGTGGAAGAAAGCATTTGCAAATTATACGTCTGACAATAGATTGGCACCCAGAATATATAAGGAATTCTAGATACTTGATATCTGACTCAAAAAAGACACAGAACTGGCCAACACGTATGAAGAGGTGTCCAGTGTCACTCATTATCAGGGAAATGCAAATGAGAACAACAGTGAGGTACCATGTCCTCAGTTATGGGCTGGATGATCCAGTAACTCCGCTTGCAATGAGCGTGAGTCTAAGGAAAACGGGACCGGTGTGGAGGAGCGACGCCCGTGGACCCCAATTCCCTGCACCACGTTCACCACAGCGACATTCGGAATCAACCTAAATGTTCAACAGTGGATGAATGGATAAAGAAAAGAGGACGGTACAGCCAAACAAAAGGACTAAATTCTGTCATTTACGACAGCATGGACGGACCCAGGGGATGTCATGTTAAGTGAGATACATTAGACATAGAAATTCAAATAAGTACCATATGATCTCACCACTTCCACCACAAATGATGAATGTGTGTATTTAGCCGGCTCATTGTCATTGAAACAGTTGACTTGTGAAGAAAAGAGGTTTGTTTAGCTGCCACTTCCGCAGGACCAGAGTCCCAGCACCATAGTGCCGGCTCTGTGTTGAGGTCCACCTTGGTGGCCTCACCACATGGCAGGTGAGACAGTGGGACGGCACACGGGGGAAGGGTCACACCTTGAGACAAGAAGTCGAAAGAAAAAAAAAAAGCCAAAAGAGCAGGAGGAGGCCAGGCTTGCTCTTCCACAGCAGCGTGAGACTGAGAAGGCCTCGGGACACCCCACTTGTTGCCCACCCTCAGGCCGTGCCCAGTCCACAGCAGTATAAGGGACTGGACACGGGAGCCACCCTGATTTTATCACTACGCAGTGTGCATGCATGTTGAAGCATCACCTCAGACCCCATAGATATGCTGATAAAGTTAATTTTCTAAAAAAAAAAAAATCAGGGTATCAGGATTAAAATGAGGACTCTTGCAACATGCTGAGAGGTACCCGGTTATCTAATGGTCTTGAGATAATGACCTCACAACAATTGATTTACAACCTCATCTCCCACGGACTAGCCTTCTTCTCTCGATGGATAAAAGTGACGCCACTATTTTCAGATTAAAATTTCACATGTCATTCACAGAAGTGTGTAGTGTGTTTTAAACAGAGGAGAACTGAATTCAATGAGCAGTTTCTCAGTGATTTCAAGTCATCGCTTAGGGAAACCAGTTATTGCAATATGCTGTAAGTTGTCATGTCTACACGTGGCACAAGACGAGGGCATGACACTGGTCACCCTGCAGGGATGCTGTAGAATAAGCCAGAGGGATCCACGGGCCTCACCTCCATGGGCAGTGTCATGGGCCCCTGTTCTGTGGTACATAATTAAAAGTTGATCCCACTACCAGATCATTTTTGCTCCTGTGAAAAATCATCACCATTACTGTGAGGATTTTTTTTTAACCACTCAAACATGTCCATCATTAATGGAGGGTTCCATGGTGACACTTTTGTAAGTGCAGACCTGTACTTCCTTGCTCAGGCTTGTCACTGGCTGGAAATGGGGTGGGCATGTGTACTTGACACATCTTCGTTCTTTGTATTCCCCTTTTTTCCCCCTCCCTCCATCTAGATCCCTTTCCCCATTTTCATTATCATCATCGTCATCATTATTATTTTGCTTGTATTTGCAACATGCAATGATTACATTCATTGTGGGTGTTTGGTACGTGTGCACGGCATATCTTCGGTCTTTTTCAGCCCGTCCACTCCCTCCCTCCCCTCACCCTTGGTTTCTTGGACCCCTTCCCATTTGCAGAGGATCTATTGCCTTGATCCCGTATAACAATCTTTTGTTTATTGTTTATTTGTACTTTGTATCACTCAACCCATACAGTATTTAAGTGTGTCTGATTTATTTCACTCAGCATAATGGTTCCCAGGTGCATCTGTTTTCCTACAAATGTCTTGAATTTATCAATTTATCCTTCTTTATAACCAAGTACTATTCAAGTATGTATAGATACTACATTTTCTTTATCCGTTCACCTATTGATGGACATATAGGCTGCTTCCAAGATTTAGCTATTGTTGTGTTACTATAAACATGGGTATACGTGGATCACTGTAATATGTTATCTTTAACTCTTTCAGGAAGATTCCTAGAAGGGGAATAGCTGGGTTAAATGGAATTTCTAGTTTTAGCTTTCTGAAGATTCTCCATACTGATTTCCACAGTGGTTGTATGAGTTTACTCAAGGTTGTTAAAGAATGTTTGAAGCTGGACATGGTGGCTCACACCTGTAATCCCAGCACTCCAGAGGCTGAGGCAGGAGGATCACCATGAGTTGGAGGCCAGCCTGGGCTCTAATCAGTGAATTTAAGGCCAATCCGAACTACATAGTGAGACCCTGTCACAGAAAACCAGGGGAAAAAAAAAAGAGTGGAAAGGCTCACTCCAAAGCCTACGGACTTCTTCAGGAAAAGGAAATAGCATTTCTGCTGCCATGTCACAGGGCCCCAGTTTCTCCTAAGCTCTTGCTTAATGTTTTGGGTTCATTGAAATCCCAGGTTAAAAACATGAAGAATAAAAATTGTATCTGTATAGAAAATTTTAGATAAAAACAAGAAACAAATAATCGCATCTGGAGCGTAAACCTGAGGTGAGAAACAATTGCATCCTCCCTGAGGAAGGCATGTCCGGTGCCACCGGAAGCTGCTTTCCTGAGCGCTGTAGTTGGCGCTCCTTGTCCACAGCTGTGTCCGTAGAATCAGGTGGGTGGAGAGAGATATAAAAAGAGAAAGATGACTCTGAGATATTTTTCAACATCAATCTTGTATTCTCATGATTGCCTCTCAACCTGTTTTTTATAAAAGTATAAATACCTATAATTTCACCATCCTCAGAAACAAGAAGGTGGTCTGATGCAGAAGCCTTCCAGCCACCCCTTGAGAGGCCCAGGAGGAGGAGGCAGGCCAGGGCACCTCCAGTGCTCCAAGACAGTGACATTTTGTGGCACCGAGCAACGTAGTTTTGTGAGCGAACACAGTGTTAGGACTTGCGAGAAATAGCGAGCACCTTGACCCGACCCTGATGAAATTCTCAAGGGCGGACTCACAGGACCCCACCGGGCAGGAAGTCACAGGCTCGTCCCGCTGGCTGGCTGCTCGGGCTCGAGCTTCTGGGAGAGACTCATTCGGGGTATTATGGTTGCAGGTGTTTCACCAACCGTCTCTAACCTATTCATACTTGGAGTCCATTTTTCATCTTCGAAATGATCTGCAAATATGTTTTACCATTTTACTCTCTTATTCCTCCAGAGCTGATTACATGCAAGATAAAGTGGCATTTTAATGTACAGGGGACTACTCTCTGACTGCTTCAAAATTGTAGGCAGCTTAATAGTCAATGAATTGACTGTTGTCTCTGTTCTTTTTTAAAATGATGAAACAACACTGCTGTGCTATGTCCATGCTTTTCTTTCCTTAATCTCTCCAGATAACAGAAGCATGTGAATCCTCTTCCGGTATTCCAAGGTGGCTTGGCTGTCACCCTTCGGCCCTCTGGCCTCGCCCGAGGCAGGTCAGCTGAGGAAAACTGTACCCTGTTCTTCTCCACCGTCCCTTAGTCCACGTGCTTTCTTAATATTCCATTTCACTCTGCTGCGTCTATCTGCAATTTAATCTTAATAATACTTTTACTTAAAGTTTCAACTTGAGAGAAAATGCATTTCAGAATTCAGTTGATGGCATGAAAATTGCTGTGTGCTCTACGAAGACAGGAAGAGGAACATATTTTCCCAAATGCAGGCATTTAAACCCAAACTGTTATTTCCCCTTTACTCTGAGTCTTCATAAATTGATTCCTTTAATTAAAAAAAAAGTTAATGTTGCCCAGCATGGTGGTACATGCCTGAAATCCCAGACTCTGGGAGGCTGAGGGAGGAGGGTCTCAAATTCAAGCCCAGCATGAGCTGATGAGTGACTTAGTGAGACCTTGTCTCAAATAAAGAAGGGTCAGAGATGTAGCTCAGCGTGAAGTGCCTGGGTTCAATCCCCAGATGAAAAAGAAGAGGAAAGAAAACAAGCTTCTTCCATTCTGCATGGGCCAGGAAATGTATATATACACAAAAATGCATGCATGTATACATAAATTCACAGGTGAATAAAAACATGTGTTAAATAAGAGTATCGTCAACGTTGGGCACACAAGCAAAGAAATATTGAAATTGTAAGTATTGGCTCAGACTTTGTTTATAAATGATAGACATCTACATAATGAATAACATCTGTATGCTTCAACCAGTAAAACCAGATACATTGTACTCTACACCAAGTGGAAACCGATTTTCACTACACGGTATGAAAAGTCTGGATTAAATTTGTATTTACAGTGAATTTATAGAATAAAACCAACAGACCATCTCTATTACTCACCAAAAAAAAGTAGGAACTGAGCATGTGGATGCACGTGGAGAAGACACCGTTGGCTGAAGCAACAACTGTAGCTTTTTTGGGGGGGTGGTGCTGGGGATCGAACTCGGGGCCTTGTGCTTGCAAGGCAAGCGCTCTAACCACTGAACTAAATCCCCAGCTTGACAACTGTAGCCTTTGATGGAGACACCACCATTAAAGAAAACTAAGGAGATGCAGCCAGGGCAGGCTGGACTGTTATTACTGCCTTATGAAGATGCACCACAGAGAAGCCCTTGGAAACAAACATGTATTACTCTCTCGTTGCCTGTGTCCTTCGTCATTACCTCTGCAAGCCGGAAGACGGCCACCAGCTTTCTTCAGGTCTTCAGCCTGCCAGGGGCACCTTGTTCTTTAACACATTTCTGTGGACTCGAATCACAGTCTCATGGACAGCGAGTTCCCGGCGTCCGTCCTCGTGTCTCCACCAGTCTAGTCTCTCCGAGACACCTTGATTCTGAGCTCGACCTTTGGCTGGTTTCATGCAGGAATAAAGAACCTGTAACACCCGCCTACCTTTCCTTAAAAAGCTAGTTAGAAAGTGTAAGTGAAACTGTCTCAGGAAGTAGAAAGTGCTGGGAGGGGAGACGACAAGCTTACTGAGTGGGGAAGTGACCCGCGGCCTTGGGACTGCTTTGAGGCTGACTTGGAAGAGGAGGACAAGTAATGAACCAGCATCTGCTTGTTGCATCTGGCTAAAAATAGAGAAGAGAGTGACTCCTGACAAGATTTGGAAACACTCAGACTGTCCCTGGGTAGCAAGTAATACAGGAAAAAAATTGCCCATGAAAGTTTCAAAGGGAGCAGCAAAAGTTACTCATGTGATTGAAAAACACTGAGTGTCCACACACAGAGGAAGGCTCTCCGGGACCCTCGGAGGCCAGATGAGCTGGGAACTCCAAGAAACACGCTCCGCTCGCCCTACAGAGAAAGCGAATCCACATGGCTTCCTCCTCTGCTGTCTGCCAGGTCTGCCCTGGACACACAAGCTGCCGACACATTAACCAACTACTTCTACAGCCCTGGTGTGCGCACAGCATTCGGGCTGCTAATTGCTTACATTCAGTTTTTCCAAGAATTTGTTCCTCGCCTTAGTTCAGAAACTATTCTCAAATGTTATTCACAGTTTCTTAACAGCCCATCTCGTATTCTTGTGATCCAGTCCTCAAACTACTTAGATATGTACCTGTTCTTTGGTTAGACTGGAGGAAATTCTGGTTGGTGAGCCCCGCCCCCATAGGATATAGTTCATTTATTTAGGCATCTTTAAATATATGTGGTCAATTCTATTATGTGCCCATAGAAATCCCAGTCAGATGGCATTGCTCAGAAAATTAGGGTAACCCCGGTTAGCTGTAAAGGAGACGTTCAGTGGGAACTGGAAACAAGAGCGTATTAAGAATGCGAGCTCTAACTCGTGGGTGTTGCAGCGGTGTAGACCATGCCCCCCCCTTTCTGTGGGTCAGTGGTGTGAGCAGGATTCTGCGTGGCGGCTTTCCCCTGGGCCTGTGGCTTACCCTGTGGTCCACCTCATCTGCAAATGTGTTTCACAAGTGTGCTGGACTCCCTGATCCCTGAGAGTCAGCACATCAGGCAAGTCGTTTTGCTTGGGGACAATGGATGAAGTCACACTTGGCGAGCCGAGAGCCCGCGGCATCTCAGGTGGAGAGCGTGTGGCGGTGCTGCCAAGGAGGTGGGCGTGCTGAGGACCCCGCTCACACTGCCAGGGGTGGGAACCTGAGGGCGCTCTGGCGTCTCGGCCGCTACCCCCGGAGGTAGTGACTTGTGGGTCTCTGAAGAAACAGAAAAGGAGGAAGCTTCCGACTGGGTCCCTGTCCTGTAAGGATAAGCCATCACAGCAGCACCGTGGCACAAGCAAGGAGAAGCACAAAGGAGATTCTCAGGTGCCGCAGCACTCCGGGAATTCCCTCTGCCCTGTTGTTTCCACTTGGTGGGTCTCCACTCTGCCTGTTTTATTCTTAAGCAAGATGAGGCGTCACTAGCGGGGGCTCTGCTTTCAAGGGTAGTTCTCTAAGAGAAAGGGAAGTTCTAGGAAGTTCTTCCAGTGGACAGGTGAGACCCTCTCTGCCGTTTACCGTGGGAGAGTGTGGATGTCGGACAGTCAGGCCCATGACGCAGCCCCGTAGGAAACCCTTACACTCCTAGAGCAAGCCACAGCAGGGTCAGTACTTGGCCTTAAACTGATGTTGTGGCGACATTTTCTAAGGCAAATGATAAGACCGTGAAACCTACAAGTGTTCCTTCATCTGTTTCTGAATTCCCCTAAGTGCACTTGGCCGGTGGACATCAGAAGATCCATCATTCAGATAAAAAATCGAGTAAGCGCTTGAAGCCAGTGTCCAATTAAAGGGCAGCAACATGAGTGCTGTTGTTAGTGCAGAAATGTATCACTGTGGAGACCACTAACATTTGCGTGTTTTGTGTAATCGTGGGCCTTTCTCCAGAAGAAATGCGTCCTGCTGCATACAGGCGTGTGTACAGGGAAGAGCTGTGGCGTGCAACTTAAAGTCTGAAAGTAGAAATTCAGCGTCCTGACAGCCCTTTGCAGGTCAGACTGTGTTGTGAAATACCTCTTACGACATGTCTTGTTCACATAAGGACTGCATATAGCAAGGCAAAGGCCTTTAGTGATATATCTGTCTCAATGTAAAGTGAAGGCGCTGTTTTCCCAAACTGCAAGAATAGGGAGTTCTCCAATTGCATATATTTCGGATTTTGAGGTTTTCTTCTATTAAGGTTATATGTTTGCTTTCTTGAGTCTTCTTCGAAGTCTGGCATTTAGAGCTTTATTGTAACCTAGGTTTACAGATATCATATATTAGAAATGGAGAGGGAGTTAGGAAAAACAGAAGAGACACTCCTTGCTGTTAAGATTTCTTGTAATTAGCAGTAGTCTCACGACTTCCCGGAAGTATGTCCTTTACAAGGATACCTGCCTCAAAAGTGTCATTTTAGGTAATGACAACCTGGGCAGTAGCCTTCAATTTTGAGATTTTTGTGAAAGATTTCATATGAAGAACAAATGTCTGTTTAAGTAAGAAGCTCCGATTACATCTCTAAGACTACTTTCCTGGTGGCTTTAGTGTAATGAAGATACGAACATGCGTGCATGATGTGTTGGCTCTGGGGCAGCCTGTTTTCTGTAAACCTCGAGAATGACACATACAGTCGTGCAGGGCAGCTTCTCAAGGGACAATTGCCTTCATGTTCAGGAGTGCGAAAGCTTTTAAGGAAGCGTACAGCTGAAGAGTGATCCAGCTGCCCTTCAGTCAGCCAGAAACCAAGACGGCGGAGGGGACGGAGCGGGGCCCTGAGAAGCCTCAGATAACAGAGACTGCTTCCCCCCGCTCCCAGGGTGGGTAGGCCAGGAAGATGACAGGAGGAGTGAGACAGAGGAAGGCTTTGTTCTTAGCTCCTCATGGTCACACGATCCTTCCTCCTGTATTTCCCAAGAAGAAAACTCCAGAGAGAGAGACAGGCAGAGACAGAGGAGGAGGAAGTGAGGGAGGGAGGAGAGGAGGGAGGCCGCCAGCCCCTCCATGTGGGAGCAGCCTCAGCCCCGGGCCCTTCCCCTGAGGAGCCAGGTCCGGAGAGGTCCACGCAGATCCCGACTGGCCCTCGACAGGACGCAGGGACCACGAAACTTAATGGTCCTCTGTTCCCGGTCTCATCCAGGGAGGAAGAAGAAAGGAGCCCGGAACACACACACACATGCGCACACACGCACACGCGCACACGCACGCACACACACACAGAGTCCACAGCTAACTTGAGGTATAAACTGAGAGCGTGACTAAGTCAGTGATTCCCAAAGCATGTTCCGGGGAACAGTAGTCCCACGGTGTGATCCTGTGTCCATGTCGTGTGTGTGTGTGTGTGTGTTCGTGCGCACGCGTGCGTGTGAAAAAGGCAGAGTGCACTTGTCATTTCATCTAGAAATGGTGGGTAAACAAAACTTGCTCATGCGTTAGAGTTAATCCAGTGAATCTTCACAGCCAGCTTCTGCCGTGGGTAGTCCTGTGATCTTAAAGATGAGTGGAGGTTTAGCGAGGTTAAAGAACATCCCTGTAGTCACTTGTTTGAGCTGTAGCGCCACTCTGAAGCCAGCATCCAGATACACGTACTGACTCTGTGACTCCCTGTAGCTGTTTAATTTTTTTTTAATTTATTTTTGAGACAGGGTCTCACTGTGTAGCCCTGGCTGGCCTTGAACTCATGGCAGTCCTCCTGCTTCAGCCTCCAGAGTGCTGGGACACCATGCCTGGCCCTGCAGCCATTTTAAATGACTGCCAGGTGCCCTGTGTCTCTGAGATGTACGAAGTGTGCTCTGCTCACACTGATTTGAACACAACCTTTTTGAAGTTTTCTGAGCGTCCCAAGAGCTGAACGTTCCACAGAACCTGCAGTGGGGAGACTGAACCATGCAGCCTCTTTAACAAAGCTTCAGTGCGGCAAACCAGAAATTGACTTTGCCGGCAGCAAGATAAAAGGAGATAGCGTGAATTGGTGAGGGGATGTATCCTGCATTTAAATTTCTTCTAGCTGGGCATGTGGCCAACTGTAATGCCAGTATTTGGGAAGCTGAGACAGGAGGATCAAGAGTACAAGGAAGAAAGGAAGGGAGGGAGGGAGGAGGGGAGGGAGGAAGGGAGGAGGAGCGAGAAGGGAGGAGGGGAGGGAGGGAGGAGGGAAGGGGGAGGGAGAGGGAAGGGAGGGATGAGGGGAGGAGGGAAGAGGGAGGGCAGCGAACCAAGCATCTGAGCCGCCCCCTCCGATCTTTCAGGTGCTCCATCCCCGACGTGTACGCGGCGCTCTTCTCGGCGGGCCTGGCACCGCTGGCGTGCCTGGTGGTGGTGCCCGTGGTGTTTGTGCATGCCTACCAGGTGAAGCCGCAGTGGAAAGCCTACGACGACGTGTTCAGAGGGAGGACGAATGCCGCAGGTGCGGAGATGGGTGTTGTGTGCTGGGAAAATGGAGCAGCGTATTGTTTGATAATAATAAAAACAGTGCTGCCGATCAGCCTAGGGTTCTTCTGCTTGATTCAGGTGAATCATGAATTGGCTGAGCGCAGCTCTGTAGCAGCCCTGGTGTCACCAGATGGCCTCCAGGTAGGCCACATACCAGCAGTTGACGCCGCAGGCCCCAGAGCTCTTCGCTGTGAACGCCTCCGAGTGTTTATTGCTCGTGATTTGGGAGTGACCACTCTGGTCCTCTACTCAGGATACATGTGCCAGGTCGCCCTGCAGAGCTGTGGTCACTCACCTGCCTGAGCAGCTCAAAGGAGCCCAGAGTAAGACTCGGTCTCAGCAGGGAGCCCTGAACAACGCAGACTGCCTGTGTCCTGAAGGCGAGGCCGGAAGCCTGCTGTGTGAGGCGGGATCCAGTCCCTCCCTCCCTGACCTCAGGCACCAGGGCTGCGCCCTTGCTGAGCTGTGTGCCCCCCAGTCATTGCAGGGAAAATGAGTCAGGCACTTCTTGTCACAGGTGTGGAAGGAAGTGTCTGCACTTTGGGAATTAAAAAAGGAGTGGAAGCAGGCATAGTGGCAAACTTCTGTGATCCCAGCACTCTGAAGGCTGAGGCAGGAGGATCGCTATGCGTTCCAGGCCATCTTGGGCTGCATTTTAAGTTCAAGGCCAACCTGAACTATATGGCAAGACCCTGTCTCAGAAAACAAACAGAATTTTTCAATAAAGAAATAATATTTAATGTAGCAATCCTACTTTTTTTATGGGACATAGATTTTGTCCAAAAGCTACATTTTCATTCAATTAGAGATTCATCATATTAAAATGTATATCTTTTTTGGAAAGAAAGACTGTTTTTCTCTGTCCTTAAGTGATAAGCTTTGTTTTGTTTTATGATAATGTAACAATCCCAGTGTTTGCATGTTATTAGTAGTGATAAGATTGCTGGGCAGGGTGGCACATACATGTAATCCCAGCACTCTGAAGGCTGAGGCAGGAGGATCACAAGTTTGACCCTACCCTAGATAATCTTGCAAGACCCTGTCTGAAAATTAAAAAGTGCTGGAGGTGTAGCTCAGTGTGAGGCCCTGGGTTCAGCCCCCCCCCCAAAAGTGACAACACAAGGGCCTAAAATAGTGCAATAATTCCTTGAAGACCTAAATCACCCCATACTCCTCTGGATATGATTTGCCTCTAGCACAGTAGATAAAGCAGTGCTGGGATTTTTTGGAAACAGCCCTGAAGCAGGAACCTAATGCCGACAGCCCTGGCACAGTTGTATCTCAACCAGGGAGGCCTCTCTGGCAGTGAACTACTGCTAGAAGCGTAGCTTACTGGAGCTTTTCGAGTCAAATGACGTTCGTGCTGGTTCTTACCCCCTCCCCTGACAGCACAGTCCAAGAGTTACTACCTCGTGCTTGGACTCTGGAAGGGTCTTTCAGGTTAGCCTTTCTTGTTCTACTCTTTTTCTTCTCCATTTTATAACCCCAGTTCTCTGTAGTGAGTACACTCTGCAGCATTATAGTCCTTCTAGATTTTTCTCACTGCCAAAAAAAAAAAAAGAAAGAAAGAAAAGAATCCCGGCCTCCTTAGCCTGCAGGAGTCCCTCCGGCCAACCTGGAGGCCGTCTCTTCACCCTCGTTAGTCACTCTGTGTCCTTCTTCCTGACCAGGCTGAT
The DNA here is from genome assembly GCA_004026905.1 of Hystrix cristata. Lineage (NCBI taxonomy): Eukaryota > Metazoa > Chordata > Mammalia > Rodentia > Hystricidae > Hystrix > Hystrix cristata. Next base: position 57,309 of record PVJO010001201.1, read on the forward strand.
GGGTTCATTCCTTCCTAAAATCACCTGCTCTGCCATCTCTGGTCTCACGAGGGACCTCTGTCTGAGCTCTCATCGCTCCGCAACGAGACCTCTGTGCCCCTATGACAAGCGGCAGCAGGGGTGGCAGGGGCTTCTCACCCTCTCACCCTCCCGCAGTCTCCATCAGCCCCCCAGAGCTGCCCACGGCAACCCAAGGTGCAGGAAAAAGTGGCTTGCTTCACAAATGCACGTTGATTGCACTAGGCCTCGCTTCACTCTTAACAGAAGTTCCGGAAGTGCCAACATCCTACTTCCTGTGAAGCTCTGCGAGTGGCCTCTTCACAGGATGAGAGCAGATAAATACCTCGTTGCCTCCTCAGTACCTTGAAGTACTTAGTCCTACAGTTGTTACAGCATTTGTCCCACAGTGGAGGGCCAGTAACGTTTCTCATTTATCTGACTCTCCCCAGGGCCTTGCAGAGTGCTCAGGGGATAGCAGGAGCATAATTAATATTTTTTAACAAATGAATAAATTAATCTTCACCAGTGCACCCTTAAATCCTACAATTATAGGAATGGTTACTCCAGCTAAGTATTGCATTAGGAAGAAATTGAGAGTAGAAATCAAAAGAAGATATTAAGCGATTTATCTTTTTGTTGTTTGTAGACATTCTTTTGAAAGTTTTTACCATTAGAAATATTTTTTCTCTTTTTTTTGGCTTCTGTTATTTCTAAAACTATGTGTTCAGCTTTTACCTCAACCTGATCTTTTCTGTTATATTTGCAACCTACCGTGGCCCACGTCCACTTGAATATTCCCCACTAACCTCCAATCCAGGATTTGTAGGAAAAATTTTCTATTTATGCTAACCAGGAACACCGGGACTCTGAGACTTTCTGCTGAAATTCGGTTGTGTGCACTTGTAAAGTCTCAGTCCACATGACACTGTAAGTTCACGTTTTGCCTTCTGCCCTCCCCATATACATAGCAGCACATGGTGACTCTGTGTTCCTGCCAAAGAGCCTGCAGGGACCTGTTTTCTCCTGGTTTGTTTCTTTGAGATGGAGTCTCGCCATGTTGCCAGGCTGGTCAGAAACTCCTGGGCGCTCAGCTGCCTGAGAGCTGGCGCTACAGGCGCGTGCTGCCACCTCTCTACTCCCAGTTAGTGACTTTTGGTTTTGAGACAGAGTCTCTCGCTATGTAGCCCACACTGGCCTCAGCCTCCCGAGCACTGGGATTATGGGTGCGCCGCCACGCCCAGCAGTTACCTTTTGTTAAAGAAGGTTTTTATAGACCAGCCGTGCCGAGCCCAGCGTGGTTCCTGTTGTCCGTGGGTGCTGTCACGATGCAGGCGAGTCTGAGGCCGTGGGACCTGCGGGACCTACCGTTACTGTGCCGGCGGCTGGGTCTCCACGGGGGAACCAGCCACTGACGCGGAAGCACAAAAAGATGCACAAATACGAATGTGAAATCATGTCAGAAATCATGACAATGCAAAACATACTGTTGAAATATTAAGATATCTTCATATTGGCAATTAACTCTGCGTTAGACAGAGAAGGAATTAATGCCTTAGATCCTAAAGCTCAAATTGAAGAATTCACAAAGGTAGGAAGGAAAGAAAAAAGGAAGGAAGGAAGGAAGGAAGGAAAGAAAGTGAGAAAGAGAGAAACCTAAGCAGTGTAAGAATAGATTGCCAAAAGAAAAGAATAGGAGAGATGGTGGACAAGCACAATTTGAAGAGATAATGGTTAAGAATTTTCCAGAAATACAGAAAAAAAGTAACTACACATGCTATAAATATCTACATGTACAGAAACGGGGAATTAGTAAACAGTCTAGTGGCACCTCAGGAGTCCAGATTCTGGGGTGAAAGCCAGTGCAGTTAATTCTCTGAAGATGTAGGCTTCAAAGGCAGCATAAATCGTTGAAGTTTCATTACAGGAAAAGATACGTTGACATTAATCACCTCAAAATCCTCCTCTTCACTTTGAACACACTTGTCGCATCCTTCTTGCTACACTCTGCAGCAGCTCCGGAGCTCTCTTTCCTGAGTGTCTTCAGTTGTGCCGTCCTGGCTGCCTCGATGTCCCAAACTAACTCAAAACGTTTCCCCGTCATGGTCATTCTGACTTTGAGGAACACCCAGAGGCCGCACGGTGTCAGATCTGGTGACTAAGGCGGCTGAGGACGCAGCATCGTGTCTTTACGAGCTGCCTTCCTGCTGGACGGCACTGGGCAGCGGCAACCACTGTGGTTCTGATCGCACCTCATAAAGAGTCTGGTAGAACAGGGAGCAGCCTCCTTCACCCTTGTCTCTGCGGACCGAGTGGCTCTAATACGCTGTACGCTGTCCCAGAGTAGGAGTGTGGCTCTAGTTAATGGTGATGTCCATTCAGCTCTGCAGTTCCAGCATACAAAACCAGCATTTCTCCCAAGGTATCTTAGATGGTTTGTAGTTCAACTGCATTTTCCATGCGTTTTTAAACTAGATGAGCATTTTTAGAACATTAGAAAGTACTACAAAAATATATCCTCTAGGAGTAAATTAAATCAAAACTAGAAAACAAATCCCCTTTTCTTAGAAAAATACAACTTCCTAAGTTACAAATTTTGCTACATTTCAAGTAGTTTTGGTCAGACATTGTCAAGGACTCTGGGTTGCTTATAAATCATTTGTAAGACAAGTAAGATGCACTATGAGAAGGAAGGTTCAATTTGTAGGCTCTTTATGGCCGAACGGTTTGTTTCTGATTATCAGGATGATTATTTACCTGCCTCGGCGTCTCAGGTGTGGTAGCGGGCACAGTTGGGCAGCATCAGCCTCCAATCTGTTTGCATCATTGTGGAGTGTGCATCAGTCATTGTGAGACCCAGAATCTTCCAGGGACTCTGCAGAATCGTCTCCTAATCAACCTCCCTTGCAGATTAGATGCGCCTGATGAGACATTGATTCGTTGGCCCTAATGTACACAGTTCTCAAATTTTTAAGCTCAGCATTTTGAGTGAAATTTTGCTTCAGATAAACTCAGTGAAATCCAAAGGAAAGGGGAGAGCAGAGAAAGAGCCCCTAGAAATGAAACACACAGGGGGCTGAGGACGCCACGGGCGGGAGCAGGCTGCGGTCCAGGACTGAGATTTGATGGTGGCGGATCAGTTGTTGGATTTGGTTTTGATCTCAGGCGGAGATAAACTGGCGGCTCCTTTCACACTCTTTAGAATGCATTGACTGCTTTCTGACTCATCAGCCAGGTCTCAGGAGAGGAATGAGTCAGCCCAGGAGAATGAGGTTAATTTGAATAGAAAAAGGAAGTGGGAGATTACTGGTCCCATTCTTGGTTTCAGTGCTGTATATAAACTGGAAAGGTGGATGATTCTTCTGGGCTGGCCAGTGTGAATCTCAGGTGTGGGGCCTACTGGTACCCGAGTGGCCTCTTCTTACCTGGGAGTGTTGAGGACAAATACTTCTGTTTTTCTCTCTCTCTTTCTCTTTCTCTCTCTCTTTCTCATTTTTGAGGCAAGGTCTTGCTATGTAGTTCAAGCTGCCCTTGAACTCACCATGTAGCCCAGGCTGGCCACACTCACAGAGATCCTCCTGCCTCAGCGTCCTGAGTGCTGGGATTATAGGCATGCGCCTCCATACCCAGCACTTGTAGTTTTTGTGAGGTCCAATTCTTCATCTCAGAATAAGCCACAAGAGTAAAATAAAACAAGATTCATTGCTGTTGTGAAAATCACTGAAAACTTGTCGTAGTGGATATGACAGAGTTTCATCCCTTACATCTGAAAGTTCTGATAGAGTTCCAAGAATCTCAGTGAAATCCAAAAGAAAAACAGGAGAATGAAAGGGCAGCTGATAAATGAAACACTCCGTGTCCCACGCGGAGGCTCCCAGTGTGGCTGCTGGCGCTGGTTTCCTGCCTCTGCTACTCAGTGCCGCGGTCCCCTGAGTCCTGCGGCAGCTCTGGTCTTGCTTAGGCTGCCACAGTGGGACCCAGCGACATGGCCTCCAGACGGGTCTGAGGACTCGCAGCTTTGACCTCCTTCCTCGGAGGCTGCACCCCATGTGTGCTGGCCTGGGGTGGCCATGGGCGGGGAAACACACTGTTAGGTTGATCCACCCCAGATGCCCGAGACAGCCGTTGCTGGTTTTCAAAAGAAAACAACCCTCTTCCCGCCTAGAGTCCTCAATTAGGTCCGTGGCGCCAACTTACCCAGGGGCGTTACTCACCACCCAATTACCCTGTGCAGAAAGGACCAATCCTAAACGCACACTTTCAAGCCTCCAACGTCACGAAAGAGGGGGGCAGCTAAGGGATAAAAGACCACTATCCGAGTCATTCTGGGCCACACTCACTGGAGTGAGGCCGAAGAGCTGTAGCACTGCAATAAAGCCTTTCCCGCGGTGAGCGTCCTCAGCCTGCGCCTTCCTCCGCCCAGCTTCCGCCGCCTTACTCCTGCATGGAGCCTGGCCATTCCCGCTGTGATTTTGAGCTGTAACACGGAGCTGCGTTCCTGAGCTATAACATCGAGCTGCGTTCCTGAGCTATAACATCGAGCTGCGTTCCTGAGCTATAACACCGAGCTGCATTCCTGAGCTATAACATCGAGCTGCGATCCTGAGCTATAACACCGAGCTGCGTTCCTGAGCTGTAATAAACCTAATAAACCCGGCCCGCTGGGCCGATTGCTTTGTCCCAGTGTCTGCCTGGGCGGCGGACCTGGGCTGCGCACCTAACTGAGCTGTAATAAAACCTGGCCTGCTGGGCCGATTGCTTTGTCTGCCCGGGCGGCGGACCGGGGCACCAAACCTAACACACACATGTGGAGAACAGCACGCAGAGCAGTGATGCAGCCAGGCCTGGTGCAGCGTGGCGAAGGATAATCACCAATCTTAAGCCATGCAGCGCTGTGCTGGGCTATTACCTGTGAGGTGTGATCAAAACATACGGTGAACGTCGAAACAGTTTTTTGATTTTATTACTACAAGAGCCCATCTCTAGGAATCCCCCTCCACACACTCCTCACTTTAAACACCCTCATCCCACGGTCCCGGCCACTTTCCGGTGCAGCTTCTCTTTCTGGGTGGCTTTTGTGGCCCTGTCGTGATCCTTGCTGTCCTGAGTTGATTCGAAACCTTTCCCTTTCATGGTCATTTTGACTGCGAGAGAACCAGAAGCCCCGAGGTGATGGGGGAGTGAGGCAGCGAGGGCGCACTGTACTGCCTTTATGGGCCAGCTTTTCTGTTGGACGGCACTCAGCAGCATTCACTGTGTTTTTGATCACACTTTGGAAAGACACTCGGGAAAGAGAATCTTCCAGAACTGCTTCAGAAAGCGGCAAGAACTGTGGGATAAGTGTGTTTGAAGCGAAGGGAAGCACTGTGAAGGGGATTAATGGCAATATGTCTTTTACTGTGATAATCTTTTTACATTTACACGTTCACTACATATTTTGATCACCCTGCGTATAATCAATATCTGAAGCACTCTGGTTCCAGAGTCCTCATTCCGCTCACATCAAAATTATAAAACTGTCATTGCCATTTTAAATGTTACAGCTTTCGGGGCTGGGGATTTAGCTCAGTGATTAAAGTGCTTGCCTTGCAAGCACAAGGCCCTGAGTTCAATCCCCGGCACCACAAAAAAAAAAAAATAAATAAAATAAATAAATAAATAAATAAATGTTACAGCTTTCATGAACATTCATGGCCTATAAACCAAACTGGGGAAATCCAGTGAGGTATCTTTTCCAAAAGCAGACTGGGGCTCCTGCCGCCTGGGCAGAGTGCTCATCCCTTGTAGCAGTGTGTGCTTGGGCAGGACCAGGAGGACCCACAGAACAGGTTCCTTGTTCGCTGCTTTCTGAGAAGAAACTAGCACCGTGCCTAGAGCCTGGGGAGGTCTCCGTCCACAGGGGCCTGCTCTTCTGCCAGCCGGAGCGGGAGGGAACTTGCCCAGGGCCTCTGGAGACTCACAGGGCTTGACCTCTGCTAGCGTCCCCATCTGTGACCTCAGTCCTTAAAGTCGCCCACCCGAAATCCTTGAGCCTAAAAGACAATGCAATTCAGTGTTTGTTTACTAAAGAAAACACTACTGTTTTTGAAAACATTTGAGATTTGATACCATTTATCAAAATCAACTCAGCGTAGCTCAGTGGTAAAGCCTAGTCTATGGGAAGCCCTGGGCTTGCTCCTCAGCACCACACAAGCAGCACAAAACCGCAAACTCTTGCAGGATGACATGAGATTCCCTAAGGCTTTGCGTATCCACAGGAAAGCTAGGAGATAAAATCAGAGTAGAGGCTGGGCATGGTGGTGCGCTCCTATAATCCCCACAATCAGGAGGCTGAGGCAGGAGGATCACCATGAGTTCCAGGCCAGCCTGGGCTACGTAGTGAGTTCAAGGCCAGCCTGAACCACACAGTGAGACCTTGTCTCAAAACACAAAGCAACAACAAAAAATCATAGAGTTTAAATTTCTGTTTAAACCCTTGATTACTACACGGACCCAGTGAAGAAAAGGGACTGAAACACTGATCCTTCTAGAACCTGAGTTTCCAGAAAGTCTTTTATCTGATCTCAGGTAAATACTGGAGAACTACAAAGGTGGCTTCCTGTTCAGCTACTTGGCTACTGAACTGTTAAGTGGACTGTTAGGCGGTGGGCACCACAACTCAGGAAGAGTCATAGGTTTTGCTCAATCTTTACCTGAATCCTATGGAGCAGGTACATTATCTCAAGGTCAGAGAAGAAAATCCAGGAAACACAAGGCCTAGAGATGCTCCGAAGAGTGTAGAGGGCCACTAAACTGTGGAGCTGGGATGAGAACCACCGGTGATTCACAAGCTCTCCAGGGCTGCCACTGCACCAGCCCCAACACTGAACCTCTTTCCATTTTGAGACTAGAACATTCATCAATTATCACAACACGTGAACATTAATCTAAGAGAACTCTAATTCCATAAAAATAACTATTAGATTCTATTTCCCAGAAAGAATTTGAGGGTTCGTGGGTGGCAAAGGATTCCTTTCTCTTCTACTCTGTCTTCTGATTTCTGAGGAAGGCTGTCCCTCTCTTTCTGGCCTGAAATATCCCTGGATTTCCTGTTCTCATGGGTAGTGGGGTGAAGCGATGCTGCTCAACCTCACAGAGGCGTTTGGAGGGCGAGAGAGGAGCGAAGGGAAGAAGTGTTGGTCTTGATGGCCACCGTGAATGGCGAGTGTGGTATGTTCACGGAAGACACGGTCAGCATGAGAGAGACAGACAGACAGCCTGCTAGGTATTTAAAGCCAGGTCTAAGAGTACCACGTTGTGGTCAGGTGTGCGGTATGCTTCTGCCTTGCTGTGGGCAGCCTCTCATTGACGCGTGCACCCTTCCCATGTGGCACTGTGTTCGGCCAGAGCCCCAGTGAGACTTGCAGTCATCTTTGTACCTCCTAAGCGACTTTCTTTTCTGGTTTTCTCCAAGTTAATTTTAAAAAGTTTAACTTTGGATTTTCCAAGCACGTTGTAACGGACTCATTCCCTTTGAAACTCTTCTGGCCTAAGAGAAGATCACCAACGAGTCATTGCTTTCTGGTCCTTTGGAAACTACATAAAATCATTCTTCATGTGTACTGCTTTGATTTAAGAGCCTTGTTTTTCATGGATGACTGAAGCTTCCCATCAGCTCTCTGCTAATGAAAATACGGTGTCTGATTTTTTTTAACTGCGTCTCTCTAGAATTGATATCTAGAGTGTTGCTGAAGAGTGTAGATAAAATTTGACTAGAGCACAGAAAGATCAGATTTTCAAAACTGCTTGATCTTGGTCTGTTTGTGACATTGAAAACATAACTGTATCTGCCCTTGGGCTGGTCTGGGCTCTGACTCATCTGGCATCAGCGTCATGATCCTTTAATTTACCAAGGACATTCCAAGGTCATGGGGACACATTCTGTTCTCACTTCACAGTTTTTTCCTTGTATTATTTTTTCGCCATTCTGTGTGTGCAATGTGTGTGTGTGTGTGTGTGTGTGTGTGTGTGTAGTACTGGGGACCGAACCAGGGACTTCACACTGAGCTACATCCCCAGTCCTTTTTACTTTTTTTATTTTGAGATAGGGTTTCACTAAGTCATTACATTGGCCAAACTGGACTTGAATTTGGAATCCTCCTGCCTCAGCCTTCCAGAGTGCTGGGATTGCAGGTGTGTGCCACCATGCCCAGCTCCATGCTCGTTATTTAAAGCTACTTCCAAATTATGATCCAGTCCTTATACAATTCTTGAAAGAAATACATAATCAACAAAATAATAGCTTGTGTGGTCATACTTTAAGTTGATCAACTGGTAAAACGTTAAAGATCCACAATTAAAGGACAGTGTGGTTGCTGGCACTGGAGAAATAGAAGGGCCAGGTAATCTGGAAAATTAGCACCTGAATCATGATTTTTAAAATGTGCGATTGGCATCATTCCTGTGGTAATAGTACCATACTTACGAGTTCACACATTGTGAAACCCAGAAATTCAGGGAGGAAAATGATATTTTTACAGCGTGTTGTTTTTTTTCCAAAAACAAAATGTCCCGGATAAAGTGTGGTCTCAGCGGGCAAGCTGTAGGCCTTGCCAGTGCTCTTCCAGCTGCCTCATCTGGACGGATCAGCCCCACCCGAAATAAGCCTTCCATGACGCCAGCTAAGCAGATCCCTTCTTCCGACTCACAGGGTGCCCTTCAGGGCCCCGGGGTCCCTGCTTCATAACTTTCCCAGTCTGAAATCTGTACCCCGCTGTTTTCCTGTTCATGCTTCTGTGGTTGTCATTTTCCATGATGGCCTCCTTCCTAGGGAGCCATTTTCCTCCCCACGCCTCTCTCCCCGAACACGGCCTCTGGGTTCTCCATCCCAGCTGCTCTTCCCACCGGCTCTTTATCGTCGGGACCCTCTTTTCCTCGGCCTTTCGTCCCTCCAGCGGAATCCAAGATGGCACCCAAGACTGGAGACTCCGAGGATGTCGGTCTCCTCACTGACTTGGCTTCCTCGGGAAGCGAGTTTGCCAGGCGCCGGCCTGGCCTATTCCCTCCTGCCCTCTTCTGTGGGCACGTTAGTGGTGTTCTTTGACAGGTTGATTTCTTCCCTGCAGCCCTCAGAGACCCTTCGGATCCTATGTGACCCTCACTGATCTCTGAGACACTGTCTCCTGCCCTCGGGTCTCCTGTTTAAGCCGCTCTCTTGCCGCGCTCTCTGAGAGGCGGAAACAACCTGATGTATCTCACCCGACTTTCCCCATTTTCACCAGGTCACCTCTCTTCGTTGTCCCCTCCTGGTGAAATAACTGCAGTGTATGTGTTTCTAAGGACTGCCTTTACCCTTTTTAAATTATGGTAGTATTTTTGTTTTTTGTGTTTTGTTTTTTTGAGACAGGATCATGCTGTGTAGTTCAGGTTGGCCTTGAACCTACTACGTAGCCCAGGCTGGACTTAAACTCATGGTGATCCTCCTGCCTCAGCTTCCCCAGTGCTGGCATCACAGGCAAAAAAGTTATTTTGTAACTTTTAAATCTGTCACCTTTAGCCCAACTTCTCTTTTGGCACACACTTCGGTGTACTTTTGGGCAGATCCGCCTGGGTTTGTCTCTTTAGTCTGTCTCTGACCTCGAGAAGTACACAGTGGCGCTGTTGCTTACCACCCCCGCTCTGCCCCCTGCCTCGCATCCCTTGCTGTCCTGACCTGGACATCGAGGTGAGTCCTTCTACACCGCAGTCAGGACTTCGAGCTCAGTGGTCCTCAAAGCTGAGTGCTCACCAGAATCCCTTGTGCCTTCAGAAATGTAGCTTTGAGACGTCGCCAGAGGCCGGACCCCGAGGCCTGCCATCCCCATTCTTCATTACCCATTCCGCTGTTGATGGGCATTTGGGCTGTTTCCACGATTTAGCTATTATAAACTGTGCCGCTATAAACATGGGTGTGCATGTATCGCTGCAGTATGATGCTTTTAGTTATTTTGGGAAGATACCAAGAAGTGGAATAGCTGGGTCAAATGAGATTTCTAGTCCTAGTTCCCTGAGGAATCTCCACACTGATTTCCATAGCGGTTGCACCAGTCTACATTCCCACCAACAGTAGAGAAGTGTTCCTTTTTCTCCACAGCCCCTCCAGCATTTGTTATTGGCTGATTTGTTGATAATAGCCATTCTTTCTGGAGTGAGGTGGAATCTCAGTGTCGTTTTAATTTGCATCTCTCGAATGACCAGTGATGGTGAACATTTTTTCATAGGTTTATTTGCTGTTTCTACTTCATCTGAGAAGTGTCTATTCATTTCAGTTGCCCACTTTTGAATTGGGTCTTTAAATGTGGGGTGTCTGATTTTTTGTTTTTTTTTTTGAGTTCTTTATATATTCGAGATGTTAGTCCTTTGTCAGAGGAATAGTTGGTAAAAATTTTTTCCCACTCTGTGGGTTGTCTCTTTGCTCTGTTAGTGGCTTCTTTTGCTCTTCAAAAGCTTTTTAATAAGATTAGATCCCAGTTGTTGATTCTTTGTAATATTTCCTGGGCAACTGGGGATTTGTTCATAAAGTCCTTGCCTACACCTATGTCTTCAAGAGTTCTACCTATTCTATCTTCCAGCAGATTTGGTGTTTCTGTTTTAATATTTAGATCTTTGATCCACTTTGATTTCAGCTTAGTGCATGGGGAAAGATATGGGTCTAGTTTTAATCTTTGGCATGTGGAGAGCCAGTTTTTCCAGAACCATTTATTAAAGAGGCTGTCTTTCTTCCAGTGAGGTTGTTTGGCCCCTTTGTGCCGATATCCCTTGTTCTTGGGTAGTAAGAACTAATATAGTGAGAATGGCCGTACTCCCCAAAATGTTATACAGATCTAATGCGATCCCAATTAAAATACCAATAGCATACTTCACAGAATTAGGGAAAACAATCCTAAAATTCATTTGGGACCAAAAGAAACTTAGAATAGCAAAAGCAATTCTGAGCATCAAAAGCAAAGCAGGGGCCATCACAATCCCTGACCTGAAATTATATTACAAAGCTACTGTAATAAAAACAGCATGGTACTGGCAAAAAAACAGACCCCAGACCAATGGAACAGATTAGAAGAGCAGAAACAAGTCCAAACACTCCCATTCTTCTTCATAATCTCTCATTAGCACTCGTTTGCAGTACATGATGCTCACGCCCCCTTTCGGGAGGCACACATACTTAACACATATTAGTTCTCTTTATTCCCCTTCTCTTCTTTCCATCTTTGGATCCCTTCCCATTTGCAAAAGATCTATCTCTCTGTTTCCTACAGTCTTTTTTGTTTTTAATTATTTACACTTTGGGCTGTGGAGGGAGGCACCTTTCTTTCTTTTTTTTTTTTTTTTTTTTTTTGGTGCTGGGGATCAAACTCAGGGTCTTGCACTTCCTAGGCAAGGACTCTACCACTGAACTAAATCCCCAGCCCCAAAAAGGCACCTTTCTACATTGTCAGTGGGAATGTAAACTGATACAACCACTGTAGAAATCAGTATGGGTATGGAGATTCCTCAAAACACTAAAACTAGAAATTCCAGCTGAGCATGGTGGTACACACCTGTGATCCCAGCACTCAGGAGGCTGAGGCAGGAAGATCGCTGTGAGTTCAAGGCCAGTCTAAACTGCACAGAGAGACTCCGTCTCAACAAAACAAAACAGAAACAAATTCCATTTGACCAAGCTCTTCTCCTTCTAAGTATCTTCCTGAAAGAAAAAGTTAAAGTCATCATATTACAGTGATCCACTCAAACCCCTGTTTATAGCATCACAACTCATAATAGCTAAATCTTGGGAGTGGCCTGTGTGTCCATGAACAGACGAATGGTAAAGAAAATGTGGTATTTACACACAGTGGAGTATGACTGTGCCAGAAAGAAGGATAAACTTAAGTCATCTGTAGGAAAATGGATGCACCTGGAGACCATAGTGCTACGTGAACTACATCAGAAACAAAACACGGGCTTAAACATCACCATCCATGTTCTTTGAAGTTTCTCACAGTTTCTGATTTGGGGGATTGTTGTCAGTCCTGTCCCTGTCCTGCGTCTGTCCCTCCCCTGACCTGTCTTAGGGCCTCTCCTCAGCCGGCCCCTACTTTCAGGCCTTTGTGAGCACCATCCAGGCAGTGGCCTGGACCACAGCGGCCACACTGGCCTCACCATGTGCCCACCCCCGGCTCTCTAGGCCGGCCTGTTCTCCTGCGAGATTAAGTTCCGTTGCGGTCAGCCTCGCCCCTTTCAGAAGCCCACCCTGCTGGACAGTGACTCCGTGCTGCCACCTCAGCCCGTCGCCCTGCGGGACCCTGTGCACGGACATCTCCCGGGACTGACCTCGGGCTGCCAGACGGAGGGGCGGTTCACGCCGATTTCATGGTGGGCTTCCCTCCTCTTTTCATGCTTATTCCTGCTTCCTTCGTCTTAGTGGGTGCACGTCCAAGGACAGCTCTTCTTCAAGGCCAGATTTGCAGATGAAATTCCTTCTTCTCAAAGGGACCTCCCGTTGACAGGCGGGACCTCCCGTTCGACCCAGCCGCTCCCTTCTTGTTATCTTCCCAGAGAGTGACAGACATCCTGTTACACTGATCCGCCCACACCCACGTTTCTTCCCCTAAATTTTTGTATAACCAGGTCTCTCTGTTATAATGTGTATCACCCACCTCTTCTTACAGGGCCTTGCTTGCTTATGATCTTTGAAAGCTGATCCTTAACTACTACATGTAATCCATCTCATCTGTTACATTTTATCAAATGCATTTTTGATGCTCAAAAAATATCTTTCTTGACTAACAGCCAACACCTAAAGTTCGTGTAGACCCGCTAAGTGTTCTGCATTTCAGCTATTCCTTCCTCAGGAAATCCACAGCACCTTCTTTGGGAAGTACTCGTGTTGTTCGGACGGGGAAACTGAGTCTCAGACCAATGCTTACCAAGGTCACATAGTTGGCTCCAGAACCCTTGTTTATAACTTCTCTACTCTGTGCTTTTTTTAATGTATGAATTCCACACAATCAAATTTTTTTGGTTTTTAGTTAAACTGACTGAGAACCCATATTCAAAAGGGATCTTTTCCTTTTGAGTTTGACATAAGCGAATTATAAATTTTAGTGTAAATAACCTTCAAGAGACTAAATTATGTGATTTGTAGTTGCAAAGCATCAACTTCAAAAAAGAAGTCAAAAATTAGAGGAAGGACTAAAGACATTGCATAGTTATTTAAAACTCTGTTGTACAGTTTCATTAAGACAGCATAACTTACCGTGCTTGTAAGCTAATAGGTAATGAGAATGAATAATATTTGACCCTCACACACATTTAATTATGCAGCCTCTGAGAAGTGCCGTGGTCTCCTTGTCCCATCCCTTCTCTCCCAACACCAGAGTATTTGCAAATAATCCATGGTTATACAAAGTACTGAAACTGTTTCTCCATAATGAAAAAATCATTTTTTATAAAAATGTTTCACAAACTTTATAATTTTGCAACTAGATTAATTCTGCCAGGTTAAAAAAAAAAAAGTGATGTAAGCACAAACAAACAGAATGCAGTAGTTTGGGTCCATTATGAGAAAGAAATTGAACAGCAGAAATAGCTCCTCGGGGTGGGAGTGGGAATGGAAAGCCCAGTAACTAAAAACCTGTCTGACTGCTTGTTCTTCTGTCTGGTCCAGACAGACGGGCTCCCAGAGTTAAGTAAAATTCCAGTTTTCTCAGTCTTGAAAAAATTGGAAATGTATAGCAAAAATAATCTATAGCATTTACCATCAGTTTTACACCAATGCACCAGTCTCACCACAAGGATTTGAATTCAACAGGAGAGGGGGGGAGAGAGAGAGAGAGAGAGAGAAGTTGGAATTTAAAATATCACAAAAGTAGGCTGGGGATTTAGCTTAGTGGTTAGAGTGTTTGCCTAGCAAACACAAGGCCCTGAGTTCGATCCGCAGAACTTGGAGGGGAAAAAAAAAGCCAAAATACCAAAAAAAAAAAACCAAAAAAAAAAAAAAAATCACAAAACTAAGGGCTATATATGATATTAGCAAATAGAGAAAAAAATGTAATGGGCTGCAAATCACCTTGATCAGATTACTTTGATCACTGATACACAAATACTGTCAAAATAGGCTTCTTTGTTTGTTTGTTTGAACGGCCACCTTCCCACTAGTTGTACACATGGTGCTGGAGGTAGGGATCATTTTTCTTTCTTTTTTTTTATAGATATTTATTAAAATTTATCCAAAATGACACAAACTTATTGGTCGTTACACAAGTTTACAGACCACAAATACGTTGTGCCTTTTGCTTATGACAGTGAGCAATGTAAACAACCACATAAATGCAGCATTAAGTCACAACTACATAAAGTTACTACAGTACCCAGTGTACATGTCACTGCTTTAAATTTGGGTTATTAGGTTCTTGTTTTTAAAATATCATTGTTCCTCTGGATTCCCATTCCCCTCCCCTTTTGCCCTCTTCTTGTTCCCTTGAGCCCTTTGTCTATTAGCTTATATCCAACACTTTGCCTTTTTGTATCCATTGTTTACCCTTTTCTTTTGTTTGTATTTTGCCTCACTCAGATGAGGGGTACCATGCAGTATTCAAGCTTGCGAGTCCGGTTTATTTCACTCAACATTATATTTTCCAGGCTCATCCATTTTCCTGTAAATGACTCTAGTTTGTCATTCTTTATAGCTGAATAGTATTCCATTATGTATACATACCACATTTTGCTTATCCAGCTATCAACTGATGGGCATACAGGTTGCTTCCAGAATTTAGCTATTACAAATTGTGCTGCTATAAACATTGTTGTGCAAGTATCTCTGTAGCATGACGTCTTTAGCTCTTCAGGGAAGATACCTAGTAGGGCAATGTCTGGGTCGTATGGGATTTCTACTTTCAGACTCTTGAGGAATCTCCATACTAACTTCCAGAATGGTTGTACTAGTTTGCATTCCCACCAACAGTGCTGGAGGGTTTCCTTTTCACCACAGCCCCGCCAGCATTTGTTATTGTTTGACTTCCTAATGATTGCTATTCTTTCTGGGGTAAGGTGGAATCTTAGAGTTCTTTTAATTTGCATTTCTCTAATAGCCATAGATACTGAACATTTTTTCATATATTTGTTGGCCATTTGTATTTCTTCCACTGTGAACTATCTGTTCATTTCTCTGGTGCATTTCTTGAGTGGGTCATTGATTTTAGGTAGTTTAATATTTTTGAGTTCTTTGTATATTCTAGACATTAGTCTTCTGTCTGAGGAGTAGAATGACAGAGTCAACAAAGACATGGAAACCTCGAAAAGATATCAAATAGAAATTCAGACATTAAGAGCACAATGGAATTTATACATACTCGTAATGATCAGTGTGAAGGTAGGATTTCTGATATTGAGGACAAAATAGTAGATTATGATAAAGAGCTCACAGAAGCCAAAAACAAAATAAGAGAACAAGAAAAAATCATACAGGAGATCTTAGATGAAAACAAAAAAAAAAATAATCTAAGGCTAATAGTAGTCAAAAAAGCTTGAAGACTACACAGAAGGATTCACAAATATGCTTACAGAAATTATCGAAGAAAACTTCCCAAATATAAAAAAAGACCTTAAAATGCAAGTATGTTTTTCTTTCTTAACACAATGGTTTCCCCTTCTTTTCTCTGTAACAGCTTAGTCCCGTTTGTTAGTAAGAATGAGCAATAAAATGTTAGTCCCGCCCTTGAGTTTGAACGTGCCTGCCCCAGCTGGGTCCCGGGCCATGGTGTAAATGGGTGATGACACCCTTCTGTAACACAGCTCTCGGGCTGCTTTGTGGGAGGTTAATGGTGTGTATTCCAGAGAACAGCTCTCTGCAGATTTGGTACTCATTTTCCCCATTTGTAAATGCAGTTTTTTAACAACAGAGAGTAAATAACAGACCCAAAGCTTTGGGGAAATACACCACCATTTCTTAGGAGAGGCAATGCCCTGATAATCTCTAGCTGTTGGGAGAAGGGATGTGTTTAGTACAGAAAGAAAGGATTTTGTGGGATAGGCTTTTCAGATTAGTGACGTGCTAGAGGAAGTGAAAACCACCAAACATAAGTGTTAGATCTGTGTCACAGCATGTGTGGCATTGGCTGCAGAACCAGGGTAAGGAAAGGAAAGAGGCTTTGGGGTAAACTGGTTCATCTAGATTGAGAATCTGCCAGGAAACAGCCTTGGAAGCCAGCGTATCTGACACTCTGTAAAAATATTTTCTTGCACTATATCTTTAGAGTTGTTAATCTTCCGAGACCTTGTGTCAGATTTGCCTTGAGCCTACAGAGCTAATTGGAGCCTGGGAAATCTTAATGACAGCCCATGGAGCCCTAGCAAGCGATGTATAAAATGTATCTGGCTGTTCATGGGCAAATACACAACAACCTAATTTCTAAACCTTATGAGGCCAGCCGGCAAGCCTCAAAGCACAGATGCGCGAATGTTGCTGCTATCCCCCTAAAGGTGGATATGCTGGAAATTGCTGTTGGGCACCTCGGCTTGCCTGTAGCTATCTGGAGCTCTTCAAAGCCCAAGTACCTGGTAACATAGTTAAAAACTGTGTTAGGCCAGTCTTCAGTTAGTACTTGGCTGAGTTCATGTTTATTTCAGATCTCTGGTCCGCTGAAAATTTAGTCATCATTTTGTTTAATGAAACATTTATGAAGTGGGTAGAAAATCACTGCTGGCTGTGAACCAAAATAATTGCCCTTCCCATAGTTCCAAGGTATTTTTTTTTTAATCTTACAAAAAGAAAAAGCGCCAATTTACCTTTTTCCTTAAGAATCAGAGATTCACTGACGGCCCCCGCCTGCCAGGAAGACACCGTCTGGCAACTGGGAGGCGCACCGTTCAAACAGAATTACTCTAATAACAGCCCCAAGAGGCCAGGGTGGGGACATCGTATCTAACTTGGTTATTCTCCTTAGATTCCAAATTACAGCCTGCAAATTGAAAATTACACATAGCTTTTGCAAGGCGAGACCATAATTCTAGGCTTTCACCGTTTTTTCCTCAATCCCGATAAGTCACACTGGAAGGAGGCCTGACGCTGGACTGCCCTCATGGCTGGAGAGCCAGCGTCGGCCGCTGACAGCGCACCGTGCGGCTCCCAGTGGCCGGGAGCTCCGCGGGGTGTGCCCTGGACAGTGTCCTGCCGGCCAGCGGCTCACCTGTGGGGCTCTCTGTCCCGTCGTCAGAGTCGGGTGACTCGGTGCAAGAAGGGGCAGGAGTCGGCTTCTGCCGTGGTCACGCATCCTGTGCCCTCTCTCCCTCTGCGATGTCACACGCGCTCCTTCGGCCACCCTCCAGGGCAGGAGTTCACAGCTGTGGGACGCAAGGCGTCATGAGCCCTCCCAGCAGCATACTTCGAGTGAAGCAGAATAGGACGCAAAGGGGCGCGTGTGTCGGCGTAGACTAGGGGCAACACACTAGCACCGCATCAGGTGAGGCGTCCGGTCACCTGGGTGTCCTGCAGCTGCTGTGTCCCGCACATTCCATCCAGTGATTCGTGGTCAGAGTTCCAACGTCAGGACTCTAGGCCTGGCTCCTCCTCGGGGGACCCTGGAAGTGTCGTCTGTCACACCCTGTCTCCCTCCCTCGCGTCTTCCCTGCCATTGAGAAACCAAACAGAATAATCCTAGGGAGCCCTCCTCGCTCCTGGGAGGCCTCGCATGGACAGCTTCGCCTGTGAGCCACCACCCTGAATTTCTCGCCTTGCTACCCCTTCGCTGCTCTTCAGGACAGCGAAAGAAAGAGATCTGCTGAGAACTCCCACTTTGATCCTTCACCGTGCCACGTCCTGTCAGCCAGCCCCACACAGACTGGAGTTAGAATCTGGCTTTGACTTACTCATTCCGCTCATCTTTGAGTCCCTATTTTGAGGAGCAGAGTCGAGTTCTGTGTGCTTGAGATAATGCTCTCTAGTGGGCTTCCAGATTGCCAGAGGCACAGAAGCAACAGGACACAAAGAGGCTTGCTACAAAGCGTGGGCTCCGTGATTACTGGGGCCAGAAGTCTCACAATCTGCCCCCTCCAGAGAGGACCCAAGGAAGCTGGTGGCATCGTCACGGAGGGCTGGAGAGGGGTGACCAGGCCTCCGGGCTGAGCGTGAGGCGGGGAACCAGCACATCAGGACAGGAGAGGGTGCAGGTCCCCAGTGTTTCACACGTCCTGGCGGTGGTGTTGCCGTGAGTGGTCCGCAGACCTGGTCCCTGCGCTTCCTCTGTGCCTGGTCCCCAAGTATCCTAATGGTGAGCCAGCAGCTCTCTGCCGTCCCCTCTGGAGAGCTCTAGGTCTGTCTGCAGATGCCGGCCGGGGCTTCCTTGTGGAATTAAGCCCCATCAGGAGAGCCAGCAACACTGTGGATATTTTCTCACCAAGAAGCAGGTCAGACTACTGCAGCTGCCTTGGCCTGCGGGTCTGTTAATTTCTTTTTTTTTTAATTGTATTTTAATGGTACATTTTAAATACACATGGTGATAACATTCATCATAGAGGATTTGTACCTGTACGTGATATATGTTGCTGTTTCTTTTTTCCCATTCCCCTCCCCTCCGTTCACCCCTCCTCCCTCCTTATTTGCAAAATCTTTGTTTCCATTTTTTGCTTCTATTCCTTATTTCTCTTGTCCCTCCGTTCCTTCCCCCCACCTCCCTTGTTCCCCTTCCCATTTGAACAATTTCTTCCCTGCACCTATGATTTAGAAACGAGGCCTCTTGATGCCTTGTTTTCAGTTTGTCTTTTTTTTTAACTTTAAAAGTTATACATGCCTGTTGTTGGAAGTAGACCCATAAATATCTCTAATCTACAGTTTCACAGTTGTGTTCCTTGTTTTGTGTTGATGACTTTGTTTTAGTAGCACATCCCAAATTGTTAAAATCAGGGGGTCAGCCAGGCACAATTAAAGCAGGTACTTTAGAAGATTGTAAACACAGAATAAATTTCAGCCTCGTGTAAATGGGGTGTGATTTCCACAATAAAGCCATTATTGTCACTGATGCATAGCTTTAAAGGCTGCAATTACAAAGAAAACAGTTACTAAAGCGCTGTGCTTTCTCAAAAAATGGCAATCAGATTCGTTGAAATCATATTTTCCACTAAGAAAATAGAGAGATGGGATGTATTCTCAATGGAATCTACTAACTTCATGAGGACTTTCTGGGTCATCATAGTACTAACAGCTGCTTTCTGATTTTCTCCTTTCTACAAGTAATTTCTTCTACTAAAACCATTTCAGACAACTTTGTTTTTCACATTAGTGACTCCTTGTTAATCTCAGTGTTTTAGTTAGGTGCTTTGATGACTTGATTTCTTTTCTCTCTGTAGTAGAACTTCATCTTGACACGAGCCTGGCTTACTTAATATACAGTCTCTCTTCCCATTTTCTTAGTTGTAGTAAAACGTATGTAACATGAAATTTGACATTTAACTATTTGAAGTGTACCATTTAGTATTATCAAGCACATTCAGTGTCAGGCAACCATCACCACTATCAAAATCCCCGGCGCCTTTTCCTCAGAGCAAACAAGACACTAAATCCAATAAATAATACCTCGCGCTTCTCTCCTCCTATCAACTACTGGTCATGGCTGTCTTACTGTGCTCTACACATTTGCTTATTCTGAAACCCTCATGGAAATGAAGTCATTTATCCTTTTGTATCCAGCTTATCTCATTTCACAGAATACTGTCAAGCTTCATCCCTGCTGTGGCGCACGTCAGAATTTCCTTCTTGCTGAGCACCCAGGCCCCTTGGGGCTGCGCAGCGAGCTGCTGCGGTCGGCAGGCTTCCCTGGGCAGCGCCCACGATCCCAGCTCCAGAGGCCGAGTCCCAGGCCAGTGCCGCACCCTGCTGTTGGATGAAGCCCCTTTCTTCCACGTCCTCCGTGGGAAGAGGCAAGACCGCGCTCCTGGGAGAGAGGCCCAGCCCCTTGCCAGGGCTCTGCCACCTCACTGAGTCGCCTGGTCCTGTCTGTCAAAACCGTATTTTGTTTATCTGTTCATCTGCTGGTGGACATTTGGGTTGTCCTTGGCCGTGATTGTGAGGGATGCTGCCATGAGCAGCAAGGTAGAAGTGTCTGCTTTAGTCCCGTCAGTTCCTGTGTACCTAGAAGTGGGATTCGTGGCCCTACAGGAATTCTGCACTTAACCCTGAGGACTGCTGGACAGTTTCCTACATCCGTGTTGGTTGTGCACAAAGCGATTGCTTCACATTCTCACCAACACTGTGTTCTGGTTTTCTGCTAATACTTATCCTAATAGACACAAAGTTGTAGCTCATTGTGGAGTTTTTTTAAGGCTTCAAAATAATTCTTTAAAATTCTTTAAAATTTTTTTTCCACATGTTTTAATTAGTGCATGTCGGTTGTATGGAATAGTGGGCTTCATTTTGGCAGATTTGTCCAGGCACATCATTTCCTCCCCCGTATCCGTCCTAGCCCGCCCTTCCCCAGGTTCACATTTTGGGCCGGTTCCATTGTGTGTGATGCACAATGGTACCTCCGTTTGCGATTTTGTTTGTGAACTCTGCTCAGGTGTTTGGCAACGAACATGACCGCAGCCAGCTTTCCTGCACAGACAGGAAGGTGGCCATCTTTTCCAGAATTGTGGAATGACTGGACTTCGCGAACTCATTCCTTCTGTTACCACTCTTACCCCTCCCTCCCCCTTCTTCCCTCCCTCCCGTCTAAGAATGGTGCCATTAGGGTTTATGTCTAGATGCCCCCAGAGCCTTTGTGCTTGCAAGCGAGGCTGTTCCTGCTGACTTGCTGGTGGGAGGTGGGCACTGGTCGAAGGAGGAGCTCACTGGCCATGAGACTGGAAGGGTTTCTGTCCCTACCAGCTCCCACCTCACTGCCTGCTTCCTGGCCACCAGGCCATGAATAGCTCTCCGCCACCAGGCTGCCTCAGAGGGGCTGACTATGGCCTGAAACATGAGCCAGAAAAAACTTCTCCTCCAGGAAGGTGTGGGCGTCAGGTATTTTGTCCCAGCAATGAGGGAAGCAAGTAAGATAGTCTCCCTTCTACTACTCTCTTGCCATCTTTTTTAGATGCCATCTATTAGGGAGAACATGGACTATTTCTCCTTCTGACTCTGGCTTATTTTGGTCAGCATGATAATCTCCAGATAGATCCATTTTTCTGCACATAAAAAAAATTCATTATTTTTTGTGACAGAATAATACTCCACATTTTCTTTATCCATTCCTCTTTTGATGGGCACCTAGGCTGTTTCCATATCTTGGCTACTATGTGTGGTGCTGCAGTAAACATAAGTGTGTAGATATCCAAGTTCTATCGTCACTATAAAGAGACAACCCTGTGAGTGGCAGGTATACCCCCATAGGAAGTGACAGAACTTGAGTATGAAAGGCTACATGTTTAAGGGGAGGGATGACACAATGGGAGATTGGTCACATAAGGAGAGTCAGCCAAATAGGGAAATAAATTAAGAGTAATGAGTAAGCATGGTGGCCCACATCTATAATCCCACTCCGAGTGGCTGAGGCAGGAGGATCTCAAGTTTGAGGCCAGCCTGAACAACTTACCAACTTCACAAAACCCTGCCTCGAAATAAAAATTTAAAAAGGCCTGGGGCTGTAACTTGGTTCAAAGGCTCTGGATTCAGGTCACAGTACTGGAAAAAAAACAAAACAAAATAAAGATCCAGAGAGAAATAGATTTCTCACTGACAGAAAACATAATTACAAAATGGAAAGGAGGAAACTAGAATTAAGTTTATGGTATTGGGCTGAAATCGGAAGTGCTGGTGCCGGAGCATAACAAACATGGCCGCAAGTCCAACTGCCAGTGGAGTCCTTGTTCCCACTTGAAACCTCCCGAGCCTGGCCTTTACTGTTTGCATTCTTATCAGCATCCTGGTCCTTGGAGCTCTGACCAGCATTGCCCATCAAGCACTGCTCACAATATTCCAGGGCTTCTCTAGCTGGTGTCTCCTGACTTTCCCGTATTCCTCCCCACACCAGCTCCAAAGACTTCTGAACTACATGGTCAAGTATAGTCATAGCAATGACTCCACTTCTCCAGTACCAGTTTTTCTCTGCTAATCTCTTTCCTGTCACTGGGACACAGTACCCAACACCCACAACCTGTAGGCCTAGAAGTTTAATTTGGCTTCTGGTTTTGGAGATTCAGTCTGCGGTCAGCCAGCGGCAAGGCAGAGCTGTCATGGTGGACGGCACTGTGGAGGAAAGCTACTTGCCTCGTGGCAACCAAGGAGCAGAGCAGGGGAAATTGCTGGAAGGGAACGACCAAGGGACCATGTATAGTACCCAGGTCACGTCTCTGTGACTCACCCACACACCCAGGAGCGTGTTTCACTAACCTGCCTGGCATTTCTTAATCCAATGAAGCTGACAAATCAGGATTAATAGTTACAAGGGTCAAGAAAGTCAAGGACACGGAGAATCACTAGGGATTCAAGTAGATCACAGAGGCCTGTCCACCATGCAGAGCAGGGTCATTGCGATAAGGGGATGGAGCCTGAGGCTGGTACTAATGTTTCAGTGTGAATTTCTTGATTTTATGATATTGTGTGTCTATATGAAAATACCTTTGTAGAAAGCACACATCAGAGTATATGGAGGGCAATCTTGTTTTTTTTTTGTTTGTTTGTTTGTTTTTTTTTTTTTTTGGTGGTGCCGGGGATCGAACTCAGGCCCTTGTGCTTGCAAGGCAAGCACTCTAATCACTGAGCTAAATCCCCAGCCCCTGGAGGGCAATCTTGTATAAACTGTCATTCAAGTAGTAAAATCTCATCTGTAAAGTTATTACCAAACCCAAATGTCAAAGAAAACTCAGAGATAGAGATGGAAATAAAGTTCCTTCGCCCTGAAGAAATCTGTTGTGAAAGTTACTGAAGCTGACCACACGAAAACGTGCCGGGTCCAGGAAGCCCAGAGTTGAGAGTAGTATATTACCCTGCACCCTCGCTCTTAGCCTTCAAAATAAATCTGAGTGTCTTCTCAGTCAAAAGTTTCTTAAAAGGTGGAATCTGTTTCCTGCCACTCAAAGAGTTCTTTATGTGACTTCCAGTTTTAAATGCTTGCTTAGAGTATGCACAAGGCTGCCTGCGTTTCACCTTTGGAGGCATCACACTTGTCCATGGTGCTTCCCGATGAGGCCAGCAGGTGGCAGGCGAGGAGAGGAACAGCTTTCCCTCCGGCCTCAGGCCCACAGCTGAGCTTCTGAGAAGCAGAGAACCCTCCCTCCCCAGCACCCCAGCACGAGAGTGGGGTTTCCAAGGTCGGTCTCCTGCAACAAATGCTTGGACAGAGAAAACCTGCTACAAGAAAGCAGCAAACACAGGTGTGTGTAGGTGTGTGACTGTGCGGTGTAATGAAGCTCAAAATCTCTTTCTTTCTTTCCTTTTGTGACTTCTAGAAGTCCCGCTGATTTTGTATCTCTTCGCCCTGATTTCGGTGACGTGGCTCTGGGGAGGCCTGCACGTGGCCTACAGACACTCCTGGATGTTGATCCTCTTCGTCATTTTCAACAGTCTGCAGGTAAACCTCGTGGCCTCCTTGCCAGGCACACTCCAATGTTGCAGACCGAAGGGCTCGTGTGCAGGCGCATCTGTGCACACAGTAACATCACACGGGCGGCGGGTCGGCAAGACAGGGTGCTGCATCCTCAGTGTGGGAAGTGTGGCTGGGATTCTAAACTTGGCTGTCACACAGAGAGGGAACACGTGCAGAATTTACTCTCCATTTGTCAACAACCGAGTAACTACAAAAGCACACTCTTCGTGGAGTGGCTGCGTAGACCCTTTGCAGTTGGTGACGTGCGGGGCCTGGGCACCTGCCTGTGCCACCCCGGCGGCTGGGTCTGTATCTCAGATCCACGGAGGAGTGAAATGCAGAGCGATGCTCCAGCAACCCTGCTTAAATCTGATGCTTTCTGTGAGTGTGTTTTTCCTTACTGAGAATGAACAGACCTCTCCCTAGTCCAGCAGTGTCCAGCTTAGGTTAGTTTTGTGAGCGTGTTTGGAGACCATAATTAAAAACTGCGTAACTTTACCACAAATGAAAGCCAACTTTTTTTAGTGCTCTTAAGTGGGAAAATGTCACATTCGAGATGAGCAAATGAACACTGTTTCCTTACTTTCCAAAGTGAACAGATCTGTCGCAGACTAAGATCATTTTTGTAAGTTGCCTGGAAGTGGGGTCCTTATTGTGGCCTCACCATCTCTCAGAGTGTGTACATAGTTGAGGAACAGAGCAGCCGTGGAAACACAACTGCCAGCGTTTGAGGTTTGTTCTTGCACAGATTCTTTTGTCAAAACATAGTTTGCGTGATCGCGTCTAATCGAAGCCTAATAGCAGTTAAGAGAGCAGTAACTCAAGTCCGGAATGGAGTCGATGCCATTGACCCGTGGCACCCTCCCAGAATACAGCTGGGCCTGCTCCCACCTGCCTGCTGGGGTCTGATGACCTGTGAGGCAGCCCAGGTCGGAACCCCTGGCCCGTGGTCACCTTTGGGCCACATACAGCAGGTGGGACGGGGTTGAGGGCCACATTGTCAGCCCACAGATGGGTTTTACTTGGCAGATGCACAGAGATACGCAAGAGTGTGGTTGATTTTTTTAAATATTTGCTGCAAGATTTTAAAATTAAGAAATCTCACGCCCTAAACCTGACTTTCTGGCTTTTCTTAGCGGCTTCGTGCTCCCTGGCCAGGCTCGCAGAGGGTGCAGTGCATGGGAATCTCGGAGCAGGACACAGGTGTGAGCTGGGCTGCCAGGAGGGAGATTGATGTGTCTTCTCCAGACTGAGCGAAAAGTTTGGAGAGAGGAAGGAAGGTGTCGCAATTAGAGAAGGAGGGGTACAGTCCGAAAGGGCAGCTCGCCCTCAGTACTGGTGTAGGTGTTAAACTTCAGCATGAGCCTATAGGAAGCCATTCAAATTATGGACTTCGTTTACTTTATCCTGATTTTTAAAATTTTGTCAGTTTTTAACTATTTTCTTACTTTGAAGGAGAGGGTATGATCTCACCTACCCTTTATAAGAATAACTGGGGTGTTCAAGAGGGGATTTTGAAAAGAAGGGCAGCTGAAAAGCCAGGCGTGGTGCCACACACCTGTTATCCCAGCACTCGGGAGGCTGAGGCAGGAAGACTGCCACAAGTTTAAGGCCAGATGGTCTACAATGTGAGTTCGAGGCCAGCCCAGACTACGTAGGGAGTCCTTATCTCAAAATAAACAAACAGAAAGCAGCGGTAGCCAGACAGCTTATTGTCCCAGCCTCGCGTGTCGGTGTCCGGGCAGTCGGCCTGGGAGTAAAAAGCGGGAGTCAGGTTGGAGAGGTGTTATAGAGAGAAATATTAATGAAACCTGGAAGCTAATTAAATGTAGGGTGCAAGAGAGGAACACCGTGTAGAAATTCTTGGCTTGGACGAGTGCTGAATCTTCACAACCTTTTGTCAAAGTGGAGATGACATAAAGACAAAGGGTCTAGGCACCCAGAAGGTTGGTGAGATTTTCAGGCCTTGGTAAACATTCCAGTATTTTCCTCCTGGGTCCAGGGAAACAGCTGGTAAAAGAGATAGTAAGAATCAGGGGAAGGGTTTGGAGTTGCTGGTAGAAAGGAAACCTTCAAAAAGGAGCAGTACTAGCTGGGCATGGTGGTGCACTCACATAATCTCAGCACTCTGGGAGACTGAGGCAGGAGGATCGGAAGTTTGAGCCCAGCCTGGGCAACTTTGCAATCTGACAACTTTCTGCTTCAAAATAAAAAATAAAAAGGTCTGGGAATGTACTTCAGTGTGAAGGCTCTGGGTTCAATCCCCAATACCAAAAAAGGAGAGGGCAGGCAGTACTGTCAAGTATAGCATGGGAACAGAAGTCCTCGGGGGCCTTGTTAGGACACAGAGCCTCAGGCCCCCGCCCAGGGCTATGGATCCAGTCATCAGCGTGGACTCTGGGAGTGTACGTTTCTAACAAGTTTCTGAGTGATGCTGCCTCAGCTGTTCAAGGGACCACTGTTTGAGGAAAAAAGAAATTAAAAAGACAGAAAAAGAAATAAAGTTAAAGAAAATGTTGTATTTAAACAGAGTGGAGTACTACTCTGCTATAAAGAATGATAAACTAGTCATTTGCAGGAAGATGGTTATACCTGGAATACGTAATGTTAAGTGAAATAAATCAGACACACAGCTTAAATATTCATACAGACCAAAAATATAAATAAATTAAGAAGCAAAACAAAAGCTACATAATGGGAAACGGCAGTAGATCTTTTGCAAAAGAGAAGGGGACCAAGAGATGGAGGGAGGGGAAGGAAAGGGGCTGAGAAAAGAATTCAGACGTGTTACACACATGTACCAACTCCCCGCGAGGAATGTACTCGTTATGTACTGCAAACATGGACTAATAAGAATAAGAATTCTTTCCAGTGTAAAAACTGAGACTATTTCAGACCTGGTTTACTGGGCCTGGTAGTCCACGCAACACTCCTGAAGCTGTGCGTGTGGGACCTGGTGCCCTCCAGCTGCCCGGCTGGGCGCTTGGTGGATCAGTCCTCAGCATAAGGCCTATTTGGAAGGTGCAGAAATGCAGTGCTCCGGGGTCACCGGGGCCCGCTGCACCTGTAAACCGGCCCAGTCTTTCCTGAAATGCCCCTGGAACACGGTTCTCAAGTAGTAAGATGTGCCAGGTGCATCCCGTGAAAATGTAACGGTGCTGGTTTTGTTCTGTCCTTGTTTCCGGTTCTTTGGGTTTGGGTGGCGCTGTATTTCTTTATGCACGTGTGACCTCCAAGTCACTTAGGTCTCTTGTGCTTGCCTGTTCTCTCCAGTGGAGAGGTGATTCCCGCCTCATCCTTCAGGCATGTATGATGGTATAATCTTTCTTGAAATACAACGAAAAATATTTCCTCTAAAACTGGACTTGTGCTCAAATTCCTATTGGTTTATCCTTATTATTTATATTTTCTTGTTTTTTAAAAAAATTAAACTAGCGAAAGTGATCATAATGTAGAGAATGAAGGTGGAAAATGTTTTGAAAGTCGATGTTTTTCCTAATTTTTCCTGATTTCAGTAGGTGCTGGATATCACGTTAGCGTGGCCATGGTAACTGTGCTCTTGCTACATTCCCATGATGCTCGTGCTGTGTGATGAGCAAATCCTGGTGTTCACTGTGCTTTCTGTCGTGTGAGCATGGGGACTCTGAAACTTCAAACGAAAAAGAGACCATTTCACACTTCCTAGACCACCAGACCCAAGTCCCAGAGGCTCCAGAGCACTGTCTTGGGTTTTGCTGACTGGGTGTCTGCAGGTACTAAGCATGGCGGCTGCAGGAGACTCACTCCTCAGCTTCGCAGCCCCAGAGGGAAAGAGCTTCTTCCTCCACGAGAAAATTCTATCAGGGATCAGACCACCCTGCCACCAGTCACGTCCCACCTAGGACCCAGCCTTGGGGTAACTGGTACCCCATCCAAGCCTGGGTCCTGAACAGATTTGGGTGCTGGGAAGAGTCCAGTTGATCTCACGGACCACGTGGAAAGAATCCACCAGGAGAAAGCTTCTCTTGCTGACAGGAAGGCCCAGCCAAAGTCGTGATGCCCACTGCACATTCTTCCTCTCTTCTCCTTCACTGAATCAAGTTTTGACAAGGCCAGTGACAGCCACTGTCAGACCTTAGGAAACCCACCAGTGAGACATAGTAGTTCATATGACTATCACAGCAGGGTATCTAGATTGTCTGTTATATTGTCTACAAAAATTTTTGGTTTTTGTTTTTTGTTTTTTTGGTGCTGGGGATCGAACTCAGGGCCTTGTGCTTACCAGGCAAGCACTCTAACCACTGAGCTAAATCTCCAGCCCTAAGAGATTATATTTTTAATTCCTGTTCCATTAATCTAATAATGTCTATCTGGAAAATAATGAGTTGAGTTTGTCTGGTTTTTTTTTTCTTAAGATAGGGTCTTGCTGTGTAGTCTACACCAACCTTGAACTCGCTTTGTAGCCCAGCTTGCCTTGGAACTTAGGATCCTCCTGCCTCAGCCTCCTGAGTGCTGGTCCTACAGGCATGCACCACTACAACCAGCTCACATTTGTCATCTCAAAGTGGATTCATGCTAATACTTTTAGAATTTGAGGTCTCTTTGTTAGTTAAATCCAAAGTGTGTCTACATTTTGGATAACAATGAATGAGAGTAATTAGCAGGCTGATATCCAGCTGCCGGCCACTGGTATAACCCTATCAGTTATGAAAATAGCCACTGAAATAGCCACTACCTAGCCCCGTGTCTGCAGGTTTCCAGCTTCTTAAGTCGGAAGTGTCTCCAGACTTCCAACAGCCGATAGGCTAACACGATACTAGGCAGAGACCCTCCAGGAGTGTCCCCAGCACCGGCCTCAGCCATCCCGACAGACGACACCCACATCACAGTTAGGACGAGTCAAGACTGTGCACATTGCTCCTCGCTGCGGCTGCATTCTGAAGTCGCTCTGTGTTTCATGGAGCCAGTCAGGTCTTCCTGGCTCCCTCACAGTCACAATGTCACGGGCGACAGTTTTGTTACTTGTAGGAGTCCCGTGTATGGCACTGTGGCGCGGGTGGCCAGCGGGCCAGGCATCCGCCTCGCTGCACGCCAGGCAAGGCACTTTGGAGATGC
Organism: Hystrix cristata; assembly: GCA_004026905.1. Classification (NCBI taxonomy): domain Eukaryota; kingdom Metazoa; phylum Chordata; class Mammalia; order Rodentia; family Hystricidae; genus Hystrix; species Hystrix cristata. The sequence goes on from PVJO010001201.1 coordinate 85,952, forward strand.
TTCCTGCGCACAGGAGCGGCCCCACCACAGCTGGGGAAGGAATTCCACATGCCATCTGGTTTGAGGTGTCCCTGGAGCTTGGGAATCATCCCCGATTTTGGAGAAGAGCGTTACCGTGCAGAATTTGTAGCTAAAAATACAGAGCCCATATTCAGACTTCAGGATCGGTTGGATAAAATCATTTTTATTCCCAGCCCCACGTTTTAACTGCTAAGTGGCTGGGAAATAAGTGATCCAAAAGTGGGAACAGTTTCTTCTACTTGGTTTTTTTTTGTTGTTGTTGTTTTTTAAATATTATTCTTCAGTGGCCACTAGTGTGCCTTGAATGCATGAAACATTTTTCTTACACAGGAAAATTATGTGTTCTGTCTGTCTGTCTCTCTCTCCCTCCTTTCTGTTCTCCTTTTCTTCCTTCTTTCCTGGCCTTCCACCTACCTCTTGTTGAATGCCATCTTTGCAGCTAAAGCCATCTTTCGCAGAGAGATCTACCCAAATGAAAGTAGCCCCTGAGGTACCACGGGAGTGGAGCACATTTCTGTGCTCTGAGAGAGAAGCTGCCCCCCTAGTGGAACAGAGGAGCAAGGCCACAGCCTCTTGTCCCCTGGCAGGTGTCCCCACACAGCCGCAGAGTGACTGTCCACTGTGCAGTGGCTTCCCGACGGCACAGGGATGACACACGGCACTCGGCCTCCCCTGGAGCCCAGCGATGCGGGACTCAGGCGGGAGGGAAAGCGTCTCCCGGGAACCCTGGGAGGAGACCTGGGACGTTGTCGTGGCTCGACACCGCTTGTGCCCAGTTCAATGCAAAGAATTCAGAATCTAATGGATGCCTGTGTCCTCTTCAGAACACCCCGAACATCCTTGTCACTTTACAGATAAACCCTGAGCGGCACGGGGCAGGCCACACCGGCCCATGCTCCGTAGCATCCGGCTAGGGGCTGGTGACACACATGGTCCGCTGAGTGGCAGCCGCCTGCAGGCTCTGACGGTGACCGCAGCATCTCCAGGACCTCGGGGTCGGGCTCCCAGATCAGCGTGCAGGATCTGCTTTGCGGTATCTATGGGGTCCGCTGTGGCAGCCCGGCGGCTCAGGGTGCTCGGGGTGCTCAGGTGTGGGCCCGTGGACGCCTGGCCCCTCCTGCACACAGCGCCTCCCTCTGGCCCGTCCTTGTCCACCCTGGCTGCTTCTGTTCATTCGTCCACAGTCCTGGTGTGGAGTTGGTACCTGCGTGTAACACAGCTTCGTTCTCTCCACCCCGCCCCCCTCCGACTCTTGGTCCCCTTCCTTTTACAAAAGAGTGTTGCTCTACTTCCTGGTATCTTTCACTTTGCTCTTTATACTTTGAGTTTCTCATATAAGAGAAACTATGTGATATTTAAACTGTGTGTCTGATTTACTTCACTTGACTTCACTTTTATGTGCATCCATTTTTCTGCAAATAACTCAAATTTAGCCTTCTTTATGGCAGAGTAGTACTCCATTGTATGTAAATACCACATTTTCTTTATCCATTCATTAGTCTCCTTCCAAGATTTAGCTGTCTTGAGTTGTGTTGCTATAAACATGGCTATGCACAGATCACTATAATATGATGTCTTTAACTGTTTGGGGAAGATGCCTAGAAGAGGAATAGCTGGATCCAGTGGAATGTCTAGTTTCAGTCTTTTGAGGAATCTCCATATGGTTTCCACAGTGTTTGTACTAGTTTGCACACCTACCAACAACGGAAAGGGGTTCCTTCTCCCCGCTGCACCTGACAGCCGTTCTTTCTGGAGTGAGGTGGAATCTCAGTGTCGTTTTAATTTGCATTTCTCGAATGGCCAGTGATGCTGAACATCTCTTTGTGTATGTATTGGTCATTTGCACTGCTTCTTCTGAGTAGTGACTATTCCTTCAGTTTCCCATTTTTTTGTTTGTTTGTTTGTTTGCAGCTTCTATTTGGGGAGTCTCCTTTTCTGAGTTCTTCGTCTATCCCAGATGTAGTCTTCCATCAGAGGGATACTTGCGAAGGTTTTCCCACCCTGTAGGTTGTCTCCTCACTCTGCCATCACCAACATTTACAACTAATCGGGAGAACCTAGCAGGACCTTAGCATCTATAGTCAGCGCAAGACCGAGGTTCAGAAATGGCATTTGGCTACCACATGGCCACACAGATATTTTCCAAAAGTGAAACAAACCAAGAGGAAGAGTAGATATTAGCCCTCAAAGGTGCAAGCTCCCCCAAGAGTTGCTTCTCCAGGTAATAAGTCTGCCCCTACAAACACAGAGAGAAGAATGCTGGCTAAAATTCTACTGAAAAAAAAATAAATGACATGAATTCATGTAAACCAAATTTTAAAAAAAATAAAAATCCTTCAGAGGCAAGCGTGGCGGCACATGCCTGTAATCCCAACACTCAGGAGGCTGAAGCAGGAGGATCACTGTGAGTTCGAGGCCAGCCTGGCTACACAGCAAGACCCTCTCTCAAGAAAACATAACAGAAAGGTGAATGGCAGCTTGAACCCTGGCTGTGTTCCACCCCAGAAGCAGTGTCCCAAGTGTGCCCTGCGGTAAGGTGAGGAGGCCGGGGCTGCTCCCGTCCTTGTCCCCAGGCTTCCTTTTGCCTCCTTGTCATCTGTCCTCTTGGCTTTGTGCAGCCTCTTGTTGGCCAGTCTCCCAGCACTCCGTCCCGGAGATGTACAGTTCCTTCGGGGCTGTCCATCCCAATCTCCTGCACACTCGAGGGGTGGAGAATCGAGTGGGCAGTGCAGAACAAAGGTGCTACTGGAAATGTACAACTTCCTTGTTTGTTTTTTGAGACAGGGTCTCAAGGGGCCTTGAACTCACTATGGAGCCTGAGCTGGCCTCAAACTCCCTCTCAGCAATCTTCCTGCCTCAGCCTCCCACATGCTGGGATGATGGACCTGAACCACCATGCCTGGCTATAGAATTGCGTAATTAAGTGCATAACTTGATTGCTGCAACTTTCTTGGTGACCTGATCATCTATTGAAAGGAAGTTTTTCTAGCAGAAATTGTGTTCTCAGTTCTGAAATGTTCAAAAGAGATTGACAGACACAGTAAGATTGATAAGTTTGCTGATAATTTTTCATCAGGGAGCCTTAGGTACTTCTCCCTTTCAAATCCTGGGGAGTAACTGTCCCCAGAAAGACTCTAGCTGTTGCACTTGCAGGGACAACAGCCTTAGTAGATCGATTTTACCCTGGGAGGGACAAGAAGGGAAAGAAGAATAAGATCTACGATGTCCATGCACCAGCTCCCCGCGAGGATTACAGTCACTGTGTATGTCTAATGTGCGCTAATAAAAATTCTAAAAATTTTCAAAAGCATTAAATGAATACATTGTACAGTGGCTCTAGATATTACCTAATTACAGATGACAGGCTTTTAAATTATCCACTTTTTCACAAAGAATTACTTTGAGAAGAAAAAAATGGTTATCATCCAAGGAAGGTCATCTCTACCGAAGCAAAGCCACGTCTCCTGAGTCCTTGCTCAGATGTGGCCGCAGCTCTGCCCCCGGCAGCAGGGCGAGCGCAGGGCAGGTGGGGACCAGTGTCAGCGGCAGGGACGCACTCCCACCCAGTTACCGGCAGGCTGGCTGTCGGGGTGCATGCACCCCAGGGCACCAAGCCCCCGGCCAGGGTGTCCCCGCCTCGCTTCCCTGACAGGTGACCCACACCTGCAGGTCGTGATGACCACGACCAAAGTTCTCGCCTCGGAATCGGGCCCAGAACTGCTACACCTAACAGGGCCACCCTGACCACCGGGTCGTAAAGCCGGGAGTCTTCATCTGCAAATGAGGGAGACTGACTTACCTACTCGGGGACGTGCAGATTCTGCTCTTAGACCTCATGAAAACAAACAGTGCTCTGTGCGAGGAATCAAAAAAGTTTTGGAAACATTGTCATCATCTTTTTATAGCATCTGCAAGCACGCATGTTCCGTGCCCTTCTTTTGTTTCAAACTGGAAACTCGAGCGGGAGTTAGTGGCGGGCACTGGTGGCATAGCGGCGGGGAAGGTTGGGGACAAGGAGCGAACCAACCTGCCGGCCAACCTGCCGCCTCCAGCACGGCGCACGCCTCGGTCTCGGGGTGCTCAGACCCCGCCGGGATGCTGCAAGACCTCGGACGACCGCTGGACAAGCAGCCGCTCAGGGCACGCCGTGACGTGAGTGGCCCTGACCCTGGTTCTGTCACTCGGGGATCCTGGGGACAGCTACTGGATTTCTGGGAGCCCCACCCCCTCTTTGAAGGGTGGGGATGATGGTGGACCGGCCTCGGACCAGCGGGAGGATGAGGATCAATAATGCGCCAAGATGCCCCTGCTTCAGGACGGACTGCGTGCTCTGCCCCGGACCGGGAGAGCGGAGAGGCCCGTGTGACCGCCCCGCATGCGGCGCCTCCCGTGCGCTGCTCCCGCCTGTTCGCGGAGCCCGGCGGAGGCGGGTGGGGCCGCGTGTGCGCCGCCTCACCTCCTGCGCTTACTGTGGGAGCGGCGTTGTGACCGCGTGTTGGAGACTCGGGGGATATTTAGAAAAGTCCTGGGCTGCAGAGCTGTGGCATTTGGGTGGATCTGGAGGAGAGGAAAGTCCCTGCGAGTTTTTCAGTGGAAGAAAAGAGCGAGTGTGGTGGTTCCCGCCTGTGATCCAGCACTCCGGAGGCTGAGGCAGGAGGATCACCTAGAGCTCAAGGCCAGCCCGGACTATGTAGTGATGCTTTGTCTCAAAAGAAAAAAAGGAGAGGAAGAAGAAGAAATACCTTGTAAATACCCTGACCATCACAGTGCTGTGTTTCGGCCTCTTGAGTTCCCACCGTGAAGCAAGTTCAGAGATGGCGCCATGAACTCGGAGCCCTCACGGTGGAGGACGCTGGCTCCAGGAGAGAAGGCTCTTAGCCCAGCATGGGAGGAACATGCCGTAGATCAGTGCCACAGACATGCATGCAGCAGTCTTGTAATCCAGACTCTTGAGATGGGGCCATGATTATAAATCTCCCGCATCTCACAGCCGTAGCACCTCAGACAGAGCCAGGAACCTGCTGACCTGGATTCCTGGGAGGATGGCACATTGCACACTGCGGGCTCTTCTGTGAAAGAAGGCCCGGCCTCATCACACCCCTCTGGCCCAGAAGAGGTGCCAGTCGGGGCCCTCTGAGAGGGCCCTACAGGACTCTTGAACCCCACGCAGTCCTTGTGGTTCTGTCCCAGCTCCCTCTCTGTCTCATCAGCTGGGACAGCCGTCTTCTGTTTTCCCCTTTGACATATACTTTCTGTTTCTGTTGTTCCCAGCGTGGCCATTTTCATTGTTCATCGGCGGCTCTGTGGGACGCCCTGAGGATAACCATGTGTGGGTCATTCTCCTGACAGCCAGCCTCCCGCACAGGAGGACCCACCACTGCATTCGAAACCGGATTCATACTGGGCATGGGGCCACACACCTGTCATCCAGCACCCAGGAGGCTGAGGCAGGAGGATCGCTGCAAATTTAAGGCCAACCTGGGCTACATAGCGAGACCTAGTCTAAAAGAAAAAAAAAAAAAACTCCACCTAACAGTGTGCAGCAGGACAGTGTTTGTGTTTTAGAAGACATGCTGAGTTTTCCAGTTTAGTAAGGGCGGAAAGAAAGAAGGAACAACTCGGGCTGTGCCATCTCCCAGTGCCAGCGCACATTCCTGGAAGCTGCTGGTGAGGACTCAGACCGGCAGGGAGCTGGCTGATGTTTGCAGAAGACGGAAGCGGTGGGGAGCCCCTACAGTTGCAGCCAGGTGGGCGGGAAGCGCCCTGATTGACTTTTCGTCCTGTCTCTGCTTCTTGCCCACAGCGGCCTCCTCCAGGTACCAATGCCTGGTCCTCGGAGCTGGGCCCGGCATGTGGGTCCCGGAGCTCCTGGTGCTTCCTCCTCAGCCACCAGGCCTCATCTTCAGATGGCAGCAGGGCAGGCACTCGCTCTACTTGCATCCGGTCTCTGGCCAAGGAGGACCGGGCTGGTTTTGGGGGCCTGGTCAGCCCTGGGGCAGCCCCCGTGAGGGGTGGGGCAGGTCCGGCCAATTCCTGCACACGGCTGCCAGCGGAGCCTGCGCTCTCTTAGGGCCATGCCAGGAGGTGCCCGGGGCCACCAAGTGTGTCCTGTCCATAGGGACAGCGGCTCTCGGCTCTAGACAGGGATCCGTCCAGTCAGCCAGATGAAGGAACTTAGATTAGAAGTTACATTAAGCTGGGCGTAGTGGGGCGTGTGTATCACCCCAGCACTTGGGAGGCTGAGTCAGGAAGATTACTACAAGTTCAAAGCCAGCCTGGACTACATAGCAAGACCCTTTTTTTTTTTTTTAAGCAGTTACATTAGAAGTCAGAAACCACATTTGTATGTAAAGGCTCCTGATTTGTTCGTGCTGTACCTAAGGACAACCTCGCAACACACAGGGAGGGCAGCAACCTGCCGGCAGGCTCTGCCCAGACTGCCCAGTGCGGGGCCGCCGCCTGCCCGCGTGTGCGCTGGTGTGGAGCAGGGAGACGCTCTCTCCCGCCGTGCTTGTCTTCTACAGCTCTTCCACGCCACTTTGTTTTGAACCAGGGCTGTTCTGGGCTTCTCGAGCCCCTTTTCTGAACAGGGCTGGAAGGAACACCAGCTCCCGGGTGGCTCGGGCTGACCCTCCCCGCGGCTGACCTCAGGTCCCTGGCTGATCTGGGACAGGAGAGAGAACAGGCTGGATCCCCGTGCTGGTTCCCGGCCAGGGCAGAGCCCCAGCAGGCGCCACACCTGCCCTCATCCTTCACGGTCGGACAGCAACACGCCGGGTACAGCGGCCACAGGGCTGGGCTGGGCTGGGCCGTGCGCGGTGTCCGCGCGGCGGGGGCCTTGGTGCCGTGGGGACAGAAGAGAAAGGAGGCAGAGGCGGGGGCACCTGGGGACATCGCTCCCTTCCCGCTGCGAGCGAGGAGCAGCTGCAGAAGCAGGGACGGGATGGCGCCGCCTCCACCAGAGAAGACCCGGACCGCGCTGTGATGGGGACAGCAGGACTGGGGACAAAAAGAATCCTGCTCTTCCTGTACCAGCCTCCCTCCTCCCCCTTCCTCCTTCCTTCCTTTTCTCCCTCCCTCCTCCTTCTCTTCTCTCTTTCCTCCTTCTCTCTTTTATTCTTTCTCTCTTTCTTTACTGGAATTGCTCCCCCACCCAGAGGAAAAGATGACCTCAGCCCATGTGAGATACAGACTCATCTAATTAAAACCTCTGTTTATTTACTTGCGATTTCAAGAGGAATATGAAGCATACTTGAGAGGCGTTTGTGTCTGGAAAGAGTTGAGCAACTCCAAAGCCGTCACACGCGGCAATTGGTTAAAAATTGCTAAATGATATTTCTTTATTTTCCGCGAAATGTCAAGTATTGTTTTTTTGGCTTCCGTAAAGGTCAGTATGGTTGAAAGAGAAAACCAAACTTGGCCTGTGAACTTGTTGGGGAACTTCAGGAGTGTTTTATTTACCAGGAAAAGTAAATCTAAAGGCATCCTTGTGCCTCTGCAGCTGTGTTAGTGCAGAGACTGCACTGGCGTTAATGAGATCTCTCCCTCTCCCCCCTCCCTGGCCCTTTGGGTGAAAAACAACCAGTCTTCCGGGTTTGGCGGCCGGTCCCCCCACCCCGCCCCCCGCCCTGGGAGGTGCCTCATCCGGCAGCTGTGCGGCCCAGTGCATTGGCTCAATCGGATCCTCTCAGCCTTCACCGCGGACCGATCTGCCGCTAGAGCTCGGTGGGTGCGCAGCGAGCACCAGCAGAGAGGAGGAGGGAGGGGTTCCCAGGCTTGTTCGCCAGTAACCACCGTTGGAGGTGAAGTCGGTTTGCCCTCGCGTGGTGCGTGGCAGCCTCCTACCTCTTTTTGGAAAAATGAAGTGAGAGCGATGAAATAGTTTTTATCAACAGGGTGCAGCCCGCAGTTTATATCCAATCTCCCCTTCCAGTGCTGTCACACAGGCAGAGTAGCCTGGCAAAACGTGAGCCAGGAAATGATCATTGTCGCTGGTGGAACACAGAGTGGTGACATTTTAAAAATAGAACTGCAGCCAGGCATGGTGGTGGGCGCCTGTCATCCCAGCACTCGGGAGGCTGAGGCAGGAGGACGGCCTGAGTTCAAAGCGAGACCCTGTCTCAGGAAAACAAACAAAAAGTAGAAGATGCGGAAGTTCCCCACCTGGCTGCCTGTGTCTTTGCCCCTCTGCCGGGAAGCCACCATTCTAAAGAGGGACCGGGACCTCCAGGCCCCGTCTCCTCCTGCTGCCGTGGTCCTGCACCTGGCAGGGTCCGAAACAGCGGGACAAGCCCTTTCCCGTGTGTCCTGAGTTCAAATCCCAGCTCTGCTGCCTCTCAGCTCTGGGCTGATGAGTTAGTCACTCAACAGCTCGGCCTGTCTCCACCTCTGTCAGTGTCTCCCGAGCTCGCTGTGGGACGGAGGGGACGACACATCCGGAGGGCGGCCACACACGGAGAGCGCCTGGAACATGTTCATTCTTGTACTCTCACTATTATTCTTGTCTTGACTCTCTTAGGCCCTGTAACCTAGTCTATTACTTTTTGGTTTTTTGGTTTTTTTGAGACAGGGTCTCACTATGTAACCCAGGGTGGCATTGAACTCATGGTGATCCTCCTGCCTCAGCCTCCAGAATGCTGGGATGACAGGCGTGCACCACCACACCCAATTTTGCTTTTTGTTTTCTTCTTTTCTTTTTAAAAAATTAATCTCAAGGAAGACCAGAGGGAGCGCACTCCTTCAAAATCTAAGCAAATATAAATGTTAACATCAGTGCTTCTGCACCGAGCTTTGTTTTTTGGAGGAGGTGGTTGTTTTGGGTTTTTTTGACGGGGAAAGCTGAACCTGAACCGTGGTGCACAGTTGTGGGGTGGACTGCCTGACCCACGAGAGGGCACTGAAGACCCCGAAGGCCCAGCAGAGAGCTGGGCAGCACGCCTCAGTCAGTTACAGCACTGTCAGGACCTTACAGGCCTGTGTGCGAATCGCACGGCCAGCGCCACCTGCAGCCCCAGCACAGAGTCACACACGGTGCTCAGCCACGAGCTGGCACACGGTAAACACGGGCAGAGGCTGCTGTGTTATTTAGGAGGAGATGAGTTTCATGATCTGAAATTTTCCAAATTTTGAGTGAGCATGCTGCTGCTGCTATTGCTGTTGTTGTTGTTCTTGTTCTTGTTCTTGTTTGGATTTTTAAAGTTTTGCTCCATAGCCCAGGCTGGCCTTGAACTTGTGGCAGTCCTCCTGCCTCAGCCTCCTGAATGCTGGGTGACAGGCGTGCACCACTGCGCCTGTGCTAGAGGTTTTAATGGTGACCTGATCCGCAAATTGTGGAGACAAACATTGCAAGACATACTGGCTGGAATGAACAGGCACAGGGACCTCAGTTTGTGCCGGCTCCCCCTGCCTTGCTGCTCCCTCTTCACAGGGTTTCCCAGCCTTCCCTCTGGTCGGGATTCAGAGCCACAAGCAGCACTTCGTTGCTGCTGTGCGGTAACTCCCCCCCGTCCCTGGGTCCTGCGCTGTCTTCCTCCGTCGCGCCCCTGGGAGGCTGCTCCCTGACCGGCACCCTCAGGGTCCTCCCGGGAGAGCCTGCCTACCTGCCGGCGGCACAGAGTCCTCAGCAAATCCTTGTTGAATTTAAGCTCTTGTTTCAGATTTCCTGCCCTCCCCCGGGTCCCCTGGATTTAGGGAAATCAACAGGATTGTCTGAGGTGACTCAGCACTGATCCAAGCTGACATTTCAGAGTATTTATTTACATGCTCGTCATTTCCCAGCTACCAGGACAGTGTTTATATCACAAACATACTTGATTCTCCATCGTTCTCCCTCTGAATGGTGCTTCGAGCCCACATGTCCACTCAGAGGAGCCGGAAGGAGGAGAGTGAGCGCTTGGGGACTCGCCAGCCTCCCTGAAAGCGCCCCCTTCCCTCCCTCCGTGGGCAGATTGGGTAACTCACAGAGCCAGTGCGTGCCTGGTCGGGCGCTGGGGAGCTGCCGTGCCCCACGTAAGCTTCTGGAAGAATTCCAAGCCATGACCTCGTCTGTGTCAGCACAGAGCGGGAGACGGGTTTGCTGTCTCCTGCTAGACGGCTGGTGTCAAAGCTTGTGGCGTTGAAGAAGGGCAGAAGAACAGGAAGGATGCCTGGTCTTTTGTGAATGTGCTGTCTTTCTTGAGAAAGGGTCTCACTCTATAGTCCAGGCTGGTTTTGAACTCGCTATGGAGCCCAGGCTGGCCTCAAACTTGTGGCAATCCTCCTGCCTCAGCCTCCTGGATGCTGGGGTTGCAGGTGTGCACCACCATGTGCAGCTTAAATAACGTTAGAGATTTGAGGGGCCAAAGATTTTATTTCTCAGGACAGTATCTCCTCAGCTGGCTACACGGTCCCTTGAGTCACACAGTGACAAAGCTAAGCAAGGTCTTCACAACAGCTCAAACCTGGGGGAGGAAATTAGGAAGCAGATTTCCTAGGAGACACCAGGACTGCCCAAAACCTTTTCATTCTTTTCTGTTTTCGTAATACCAATTTGGGCTCCCTTCACAATCAACAGTCGTGCTCTTGGTTAGCAGCCTGGCCGTCTGTGCCTGTGTCCCTGCACAGAGCTGCCCCCCATGGCCTCGCTGGACGGGGCCAGCTGCCCAGACCTCCGGGCTCCGTGCGCCCCTCGAGAATCACTGTACCGTGTGTGTAAATCCAGGCACTCTGCTTGGGGCTGGTTTGGTGCACAATCAGCAGGATTCGTGTGGGTGTGTAAAGGGGTCCCCAGGAGCCATGTGGCTTGTGTGCATAAACATGGTGGCTTCCTCAGTGAAGCACCATGTGCTGCTCCTAGCAGCTGCACGCTGTCCTCTGTCCTTAGGGAAGAGAGACGCAGTTTCTCCTCCTTCCAGTTTCTATGGTCACCCACTCTTGTGGGTTGGGAAATTCAGGGAATCTTGGAAGTTTGAACGTCAGTCGAGCTAGTCAGTGCCTTGGAGTCTTTCGGAGTTTTTTGGTCCCATATCGGTGTTCTGTGGTACATTTCTGCGAACACGGCAAGAAGGCATGAACTGTGGGCGTCGGCCTGCAGGCAGGGGAACGCGGGGTGTAGCTCGGCCGTAGGGACCCCGGCCGGTCAGTGCCCTACATCTTCTGTCGCAGTACAGCGGCCGCCCGCACGGTTGTAAATGTGAGCGCAGAGCCGCGTGATAATGGAACTTCGGCACAATGCTCTCTTCGCATTTAGGGCAGTCGTATGCCACTTCCTTCTTAAATAAAACTAATAAAGCAGGAAGCATTTGAAGGAAAACAAGTGCTTGTATGAAACAGCATGAAAACATTACTCTGAGTAGGTATGTAGATATTGCCGTCAAAGATGTTAAGCAAAAAATTAAAATTTAGGGACCCTCCAAGGTATCTTCCCTGAAAATACTTTCGGAGCTCCAGAATTCCAGTTTAAGTGTTTTTAAAAGTGTGCGTAGAGTCCTCATAAAAGGTGAACCATTCAGAATCATTTCAACATGCAGGAAGCTGTGACATCAGAGAAACAGTGTTTCCTTATCCAAGAGGTCCAGAGATAATCCGCGTGCACTGTTGAAATGGTTTTCCATGAAAAGGTGAAAAGCTTCGGCACAGTGAGGGAATGATCCACAGGCGGAGGAGACAACTTGGAGAATGAGAGAAAATATTGCCAGTTGTGCATCTGACAAGGAGTTATTGTCTAAAATACTTAGGGACTCAACCCAGTACAAGGAATTTTTAAAGCTCACAGACACACAAATGACCTGCTTACAAAATGCACAAAAGACCTGTGCAGACGTTTCTCAGAGATGTGTGGCTGGCTGATGAGTGTGTGGAAAATGCTCAGCACCGCTGACCATCAGACAAAGGGGAATCAGAGCTGTGGTGAGATGTCTTTCACCCCAGCAAGAATGGCCTGGATCAAAAGGATGAATGAGAACAAATGCCAGCGAGGGTGCAGGGAAAGGACTGTTGCACACTGTCAGTGGGAATGAAAAGTGGCACAGCCATTACAGAATTAGTGTGGAAACTCCTCAAATACAACTAGCATATGATCCAGAAATGCCGTACTGCACACACAACAGAAAGAAGTAAAATCAGTCTGTAAAGAGACATTTACATTCCCACATTCATAGTGATTCATAGTAGTCAAAAACTGGAGACTACGTGTACATCAGCTATTGAATGGATAAAAAAAATGCAGTAAATATATGTAGTGGAATACTATGCAGCCATAAAAAAAGCACTGAACTTGCCATTTGCGACAACATGGGTGAATGGGGCAGGGGCTGTGTGAAGTGAAATAAGGCAGGCACAGAAAGGTGACTATGCCTAAAAAGCTGACTCCACAGAGCACAGAATGGTGATCACCAGGGCTGAGGTGGTTGGGGGTGGAGGACAGGGAAACCGGTCAGAGAATAAACCCAGTGAGATGGAGGAATGTATTTCAGAAGCTCGTAAGTAGAGACTATAACAGGCCCAACAGATATGGCAGGATTCCACGGTGATGAAGTTCTTAGCATCGTCAGCTCTGCGTGGGACAGCAAGGCCTGGGGACGGGAAGGTGTCACCGGTTAGTACTGGGAAAACGTCGCTTTCCAAGACGAAACAGGTTCGGAGAAGGGTGGTCGTGATGGTCGTACAGCATCACAGACGCATTTGATACTCCGAAACCTGCGCTTACAGAGCAAGATGGAACACGTGGCGACGTGTGTTTGACACCAGCAAAGAGCGCTGGAGAAGAAAGGAGTGATGCTATTTTATGTCCTCCTGCTCGATCTGCCTCTCTCCTTCGTGGCACAAGATATGTTTCTCTGTCAGGATTTGGTGAATATCGTTTCTGTTTGGGAGTTAGTTCTCCCCACAATACTCCATCTGGAGCAGCAGTGGCGAACCTTTCAGAGACGAGTGCCCAGACCGCAACCCGCAGCCCTCTCACTGACCGCAAAGTGCCAACACCACAAGGAAACCCCATCGCGGAGGTTTCAGTCTAGAATAAACAGCTCACGCATTCACGTCTTTTGTCTCAAGAAAAACAAACAACACTCATGCCACAGGCTGGCCGCCACCCATCTAGCTCGTAATGAGGCCACCAGCTCCAAGTCTGGATTCCTAAACTGAGTCTTCCGCAGGGTCGCAGACCACGTGTCCGAATGCTCCTTGGCCTGCAGCACACAGCAGGGGTATCCTGTCCCTTCATCTCCATCCTGGCCTTCTGGTCTCTGCGTCTCATACAAGGCTTGACTGTGTCCGCATCTCAGTGTGTGGCCTCACTCTCCGTGACTCTCTTCACCCACAAGGCCCGGCGCCTTCCCGAACCCCGCGTCCCGCTTCCGGCACTTGTGTGGCCACCGCCTCCTCCTGCCGCAGTCCGGGTCCCCAGCCTCGCTCCTGCTTTGGGTGACCTCCTGCTCGGTCCCCAGGCTCGCCCCCCTCTCCTGCGGTCTTTCTTCCCAGCTCCTAGCACCCCCCGGCTCTGCCCTCGGAAACCAGCCAAAGGAAACAAGTCTGCCAGTGCGATAGGATCGTTTTACATCCTAGTGTGTAGCACTGATAGGAGCTTTGTGAGAGCTCCCGCATGTCGTACTACAATAGAATTATTTTTGCCTCCTTACCAAGCCGCCGGACACCCAGAGACGGCTGCTGTGTGTTTTGTCTCCATGTTCCCAGCAATGCGCGCGGGTCCTCAGTGCACGCTGGATGAGCAGTTCGGTGGATGCTGAGAGTGCCGGTGGCCTGTTGTTCCTCACCGCACGGTGGTATGTGACTTTTCTGCACAGCCACCTTGAAGGCCTCAATCTCCCTCAACTCACATGCTCAGCGGACACGTGGGTCCCTGCGCCATGCTTGCAGCCGGCTGACAGCAGCCGCCCCACTGCCGCAGGGCTCGCTCCTGTGGCCCCAGCACTTAGCCTTGAATCACCACTGTACAGCGTTAAGCGAGGTAGAACAGGGTTCACTGGGAAATAAATGTTGTCTTTAGGTTCTTGGAGGATTCGTCTAAGCACAGTGAGGCGAGGGCTCTCGTGGTGGAGAAACAAGACTTCTGTCATTGAAACAGAAACCATAGCCAGGTGTGGTGCCTCACACCCGTAATCCCAGCACTCGGGAGAATCACCTCAAATTCGAGACCTGCTTGAGCTACATGGTGTGTTCAAGGCCAGTCTGAGCTATATAGTGAGACCCTGTCTCAAAGAAGAAAAAAAAAAAACCATAGTAGGGGAGCGAGAAAATAGTCAGCAGCCTACATGGAAAATCCGGGGCTTAATGTACAGTCGTGTGTCACTTAACCGTAAGGCTGCGGCCAGAGGAAGGTGTCGTTAGGCTGTTTTATTTCTAGGCAAACATGAAACGAAGGCGGCCGCGCCGTCGCCAGGGGTTGTCACCTCACAGACCCGTCACAGAGTAAGTGGGCCACTGTTGACCTAAATGTCATTATGCAGTACTTAGCTGTCCTTAATTTTCTCTGGACTAAGAGATTGAGGCAGCTTGTTCTGGGTGTTCTAAAAGCAGAATGATTTAGCGTGTTTTGCTGTCGCACTGAGGGTCAGAACTCTCTCCTGAACCCATTTCCTGTTATATAAGCAAATCCGGTTGACATTTATCCTTGAGAGGTGCCTCATCCTCTCTGACGCAGGATCTCGATGTGTGGGGCAAGGACAGCAGGACTCATGACCGAGGGCCTGTGCACAGCACCCCCCCGGCCGGGCTGCACTAGGGAGAACGCTTGCTGCCGGCGCTTCTCGGATTCCCCGTCCTTCCTGCGGGGCTCGAGATTTTCACGAGTAGGACACAGTAGTGTTGGTTTTCTTTCAAGTATATTTGTAGGCTGTCTTTATCTTTGGAACACCATATATCAAAATTTGCTCTTTAGCTTTGCAGGCTCCAAAACAACTCAATTTTGACAAAACTCCAGAAAGCCGATTCACTTTTCAGATAGTCACGATGTCTTTGCTTACGGCAGGATTTGTGCACGGCTGAGGAGGTGAACCTGTTGTCCGTAGAAAGTAGATTTGTAGGCTGAACCCTCATTGCAGGAAACCCTGAGAGGAGACAAAACAGAAGTTCTGCAGCTATGTTGTGTTCTTAAACTGCTTCCTAAGGGTCAGAATTTAATTCTGCACAGAGTCTTTAGTGTACTCCATTCCACAGCACACCTCCCATTCGCAGAGGCCAAAATTGGAAGCCTCGCTGCAGGCCGAGTGTAGCTCCAGGTGCACTTGTGGACATCTGTGTGCCCTTCCCAAACCCACCGCCTCCTGGCGTTGGAGAAGGGCGGCACCGGAAGCTGGAACTAGAGAGGGTCCAGGTTCACTAGCACCTGTCCAGCAGTCAGGAGGTGAATACTGAAAGAAGTATCCCTGTGAGGGTCAAGTCATTGTCTCTACTTTGGGGAAGGCAGGCCTCATGTGCTTCTTAATTTAAAAATGGGACGGGACATCGAGACATTGGAAGGCGAGGAAGACTCTGGCAGATTCCTGACGCTCGATGGCTCTCAGCCATTTGTCACTGGTGAACCGAGTGGCTTTGTTCTTTACAGAACAAATGGCCGAACTGAAGTCATTCGGGCCATTGTTAGCCATTCGGAATTTCTGATAAATTTGAATTTTGTGGTTACCTTCCTCTGTCGTTCACGTACAAATCAGAGTTTGGGTTCTTTTGAGAAGGCCTGTGCTGGGTTCTGAGGGCCCAACAGAACCAAACGGAGGTGGTCCCCAGTGGAGGGCACGAGGTCACACGGGCACAGGCTGCAGCGAAGGCCTCCACGTGTGCTACGCCAGCACTCCAGCTTCCTGTGCAGAAGGCTCCGCAATGCGTGAGACCCGCCTATGCCGTGGCAAGGCTGCGCTGCACCCATGTGAACGGGGTCTGTGTGGAGGGCCAGGAGTCCCTGCAGCGAGGCGGCGTGTCCGGGACTCCCGGGAGGTCTCGGGCCAGGCCGGAGGACTCCACTCGTCCGCGTCCTGTGTCTTCCAGGAGCGGCTGTGTGGCCACCCTTCCTCCTGGATGCCAAACCGTCTGAAACTCCACAGGCGCGCCTGGCCGTGGAGCAGAGCGCACCCGTCTGCAATTCTCACTCTCAGTATTTGAATATTAACAAACCATTTCGGTTAACCGTATAGGCCTCCCTTACGCAGACATAGATGTCTCTTTGCATTTTTAAGTATGTTTTTTCAGAGATCAGGGTGGTTTTGTTACTTTGTTTTATAAATCCCACATGTTTTATTCTAAGAATCCGAGCCTACATTAGAATCATTTTGTAAGATATGCATTCTCAGACAAGGCTGGTGAAACTTATAGTCAAAGTATAAACCACTTTCTGTATGAGAGACTCGTAAAACTGGCTAAAGGAAGCCAAAACCAGGAGCTTAGCATTGAGTGCCTCAATTTTAGACAATGTTCTTTTTTAGACATAGTTATGGCCTCATAGACTTAAATCAAAATTATTTTTAAATGAATACAGTCATAAAATTTTACATATGCTCCTGAAGGCTTTACAGACACACATATGTGTGCGCATACTCAGACGCACGCGCACACACACACAACCCATTTTATCGCCGTTCCCGTAACACGCCTTTCATCCCCTTCGACTCACATGCTTTCTGTTCCAGCCCAGCAGCCCACAGAGATGTGCGACCTCGTACCCTCAAGCCCTTATTTCCTGCCCCAAAGTGCACCCCAGTCTGAGCGCCGCCCAGCCCCTTCCTCGGCCGAGGGCAAGACTGAGGCAGAGACACTTCCCGTGTGGCCACCCAGTTCTTCTGCCACTCGCTTTCCAGCGCCCGGCGATGCAGGCGTCTTGGCCCCAGCGTCCACTCATCCTGGGAAACGCCATGGACACTGTCCTGCGCCCCGCTGGAGCAAGACGGGGGCCGGCAGCCTCCCGGCTTCAGAGCTGTGGGCCTCGGTGGGTGGCGGGCCAGACTGGAGGATGCGCTCAGCAGGGAGCCCTCGAGGCGAAGGGGAGAGCAGAGGGCGGGACCTGTACCAACGCACGGGGCTGGCGGGGCGGCAAGGGGCACCCCGACCTGGGGGTCCCTGACCACTGAGAGCGAGGAGGAGCATGAGGGACCCGAGCAGCCCACCGCGTTTTGAAGGACTGCAAGTGACGGGGGAGGACACCCCGACCGCAGCAGGTCTCTGGGCTGCTCTGAGGCGTGGGGAACGCCAGCGCCTCCGTGCGGTTTCATGCCGCCACTCGGGAAAGAGCCAGCGCGGTTCTGAGGGGCCCTGCCGGTGCCCAGGGAAGATGCGTGGTCCAGAGTTGGCTACAGAAGCACACCTGGGGCGGAGCACCCAGCCAGGCTGGGGAAGATGTGCTATTTACACACAATGGAGTATGACTCTGCCGCAAAAAAGGACAAAGTTGAGTCATTATGGGAAAATGGATGTACCTTGAGATCAAAACGTTAAGTGAAATAAATCAGACACACAAGCTTAAATATCTCATTGTTTCTTTTATACGAGAAACTCAAATAAGAGTGCAAAATGAAAGATAATAGGAAGTAGGGCGATAGATCTTTCTCAAATGGAAAGGGAATCAAGAGATGGAGGGCGGGGAGGGAATTCAAAAAGGAATTGAGATGAGTTCTTTCCACGTGCTAGCTCCACACAAGGAATATAAACATTATATACTGTAAACATGCACTAATAAAATTTGTTTTAAATATTAGTGCTCAGTAGAGCTGAAATTCATTCCCAAGATAAATGATTACAAGAGATTAGCAATTTTTTCCATGAAGAAAATAGATGAAAATCCTTCTTTAGATTTTCTGTTAAATTATCAGTGCTAAGAATCAGTCAGTCTATTTCCTCACAGAGTAGAAGGTAATGCGTAGGTCCTTGGACTCCAAAAATAATGCAATATAAATACCCATTTTTCTAACTTTTGTGGTTTTGGTCTTTGAAGTAGGTACACATCTCTGATGTGACTTACCCATCACAGAATCCATGTAACAGAAACAAACTTTTGGAGAGTAGTACTTAACCTTACTTTGCTAAAGAAGGACAAACTGCCCGGGAGGGCATCCCGAGCCCCAGGCCAGGCCTGCCGGGCCCAGCTCCTTTCCAGAGGGACAGGATCAGCCGACAGTGGGCGGAAGACATCTGCGGGGCAGGCCGGCCAGGCCATCTGGGGCCTACCGTCTCCCTCTGCCCAGACTGCCCGGTCAGAGCCGCCCCGCAGCGCCATTCTGGCAAGGTGCTCACGCAGGGAAACAGCCCTGCGAATCGAATCGCGGGGTGTGGAAATCTCCACGGAAACCGAGTTCCACAAGAGCCCCACCTGGGCTTGAGCGGATATTCTGAGTGTTAAGATTCGGCCAAAAACTTCTTTAGCTTCTCGGTGTTTTTTTTCTTTCGTCTTCTTCCACAATAAATATGAACTTAGTTCTCTTTTAAATTTTTTACCTTAAATTATCCATAGATTTTTAGAGATCGGCCATTAAATCATTTGTTCCACAAAGCATCACCAGCAAAATCCTCGTGTCCTTGTTCCACTGAGAAGAAAATTCCAACAAGAAGATATTCAGTGATTTGTCCCTACAAAAACAAGCTGTTGGTGGAGCGCTTGTCTCCCAAGCGCAAGGCCCCATGTTCGATCCCCGGCACCCCCCAAAGAAAACCAAGCTGTGTGACCAGTTCTTATCAGTTACAAAAATAGTAACAAACAGTAGAGATTCTGCTTTTTAATATCTGGGATTAGTATTTATTTCTGTTTAGATGCTACATTATCCAAAATCTAACACTGCAAAGATTGCAAACCGTGTGCCTCCATGAATATGATCTTCTGGGGAGACTTGGATGATCCGTTTTGCCCACCAGTGTGGACAAACTTTTATCTCCCTGTGTCCCAGCACGGCAGGGCGGAGTATGTTCCGCGCCGCCTTTCTGTAAAAGGCCGCACGGAGGAGATCATTCTTCCGAACTGATTCACGGGAGAGTGTTCCTAAAGTAAGGCCGTCATTTAGGTTGTCTTTGATATTTAGTTCAGCACATTATGATGAAATCAGTCATTTCTTAAAAATTTACTAGATTAGATTTTTCCTTTTTAAAGGAATATAAAAGATACGTGTTTTGTAATGTTTATTCTTTAGTAGTACCTGTTTATAGTACATAATGTCACATTCCTTGTGAGGAATTGGAATGTGTACATGACACATCTTAATTCTATGTCGCCTTCCCCTCTCCTCTCTCCATCTCTTGGTCCCCTTCCCATTTGCAAAATTTCTATCTCCCACTTTCCTATTATCCATCTTTTACTTCACTCTTTATTTACACTTTGGGTTTCTGATATAAAAGAAGTCATGTGATACTTAAGCTTGTGTGTCTGGTTTAAGATGTGTCCTTAGCTGACTGATTTCCTTCAACAGTTTATGGGATGGGAAAAAATCAGGGACCAAAACTGGGCATCTCCGAAGGGACACTGGTGTCAAATAAGACCTAAAAGTTACAGGAAGGGCCACCCACCTCGGTGTGAATTACAGAGAACCCAAGCCGAACACAAGCGCCCACTTTCAGAACTCCACTCCTCTTCCGACGGACTGCCTGGTCGTTTGTAGCTTAAACTGGAACAGAACGCTGCTGGGGCAGTCTTCGGCTGTGCGTGGTGGAGCAGGCCTGTGGTCCCAGCATTCAGGAGGCTGAGGCAAGAGGATTGCTGCGAGTTGGAGACCAGTGAGTTCCAGGCTCAGCTCTGCTCTCTGCTGCGTGTTCCCCAAATCCCCGCCGGTGCGGCTGGCCGGTCTCCCTACCTCCCCAGTGCCCCTCTTGATCTGAAAAGACACACAGACCACCAATTCAGATGCGCACAAAATCTGTCTTTCCACGGAAAGCCATCTTTTCTCTCCTGGCCCCAGGTCATCACAATGTCTCCTTCATCCCATCATGGTGACCCCGTTCTGTGGTCGCCTCTCCCTGCCCAGGTCACTGAGTTGACTCCAGGGCGTGATGAAGCAGGAGAGCTGAATGCCAGTCATTCAGGCTTCACTTCCAAAAAGGTGATTGCAAGGACGCTGTCCCCAGCGCTCAGGAGGCCGAAGCAGGAGGATCTTGAGTTTGACCCCAGACTACGCAGTGAGTTCAAGGCCAGACTGACCTACACAGCGAGACCCTGTCTCAAAATAATCATCATAATAAAACTAAGTGTGCCGCGGTCCCCTGGAAAACCTGCGAGGACATCTCAGGAGCAGGGAAGAGCCACCGGACGGCCGCGCCCTCACCAGGGCTCCCGCACCGCTCCTGGTTAGATCTGCCGGAAATAGTGAGGCGGCGGCCCAGATCTCTGGACTCATTTTAGTCCTTGATGATGGCGGGCGCGTTTGCAGCGCCCTAGACTGTTGTCATCTTGTCTGTGTCCCACGGGATGTCGGCTAGCGGGATTAAGGTCCTGAACCGAGAGAAAGGCGCTGCCCGAGTGGGCGCGGCCGTCGAAGTCAGTGCAGGGACCCTGACAGCGGGCCGAGGAAGCGGCACAGCAGCCGGCTCAGAGGGACTCTGGTCCCCGCCAGCCTCCCTAGGAGGGCCGGAGGGCGCGGACACGGCGAGCCCGCGGGCCGGCG
The DNA here is from genome assembly GCA_004026905.1 of Hystrix cristata. Lineage (NCBI taxonomy): Eukaryota > Metazoa > Chordata > Mammalia > Rodentia > Hystricidae > Hystrix > Hystrix cristata. The sequence goes on from PVJO010001201.1 coordinate 106,537, forward strand.
CTGTGCAGGGCGGCGACCAGAGACCGACTCCGCGCGTCCGACCCCGGGGAGCCCGGCCCGGGCGCTGGGGACGAGACTCCCTTCTCCGGACGCAGGCAGACGGCATCCAGCCTGCGCTTCGGCTCCCTTCGCCTTCCGTCCGATTGTGTTCGTGTTTCCCGGGACACAGCTAGAAGTTTGCAAACGTTGACTACGTATTTGTGTGCTTTCCAGAGAAAGACAAAGCGCAGTCCTCCCGTGCGAGCGCTTCGCAGCGGGCGGTTCCTTCCCTAAGCACAAAAGGCCCGGCGGGAAGGCAAACCGGAGAGTGTGCGGTCGGTCTCCGCCTCCCAGCGGGCGCTCGCTCGCCCCAGCCTGCGCGAGCCTCAGCGCGCCCTGCAATAAACCAGCTCCGTTTGCACAAAGTTTACTTTTTTTCCTGTTTTGTCTGTCGCTGTGGCCAGTGGAATGAGGTCATAACCATGTGACAAGTCAGTACAAGAAAAATGTTGGACGTGTGCGTGTGTTTTCAGGAAGATCTTTCCCTGCTGGTGTGCAGGAGAAACCGATTCCCGCGGCCTCCGTGACCCAGGATCTGAACGTGTCCAAGGAACCCATGACCCATGTGGAGGGAAACACATGTTTCTGTTTATTTGGGTATGGCGATGGGAGCAGTTTCTTCTAAAAATATTTTTAGCAGACACGTGACTGATTTTAAGGCATATTTTTAAGTACAAAATCTAGGTACCAACCCAAGAAGGGTTCAGTCCGGTAGAAAGGGGAGAGCCAAAGAATTATCACGGTGTTCCGGAGATCCAAGGGGAGCCGGCAGAGCCCTGTGGCTGGCCTCTCATGGCATGGTACGTAGAAGTTGTTTTTAAATTGGGCAGAGTGGGCTGGGGATTCAGCTCAGTGGTTTAAGTGTGCTCCTTGTAAGCACAAGGCCCCGAGTCCGATCCCTAGCACCAAAAAAAATAAATAAATTAGATAAATTGGGCACAGTGGCACACGCCTGTAATCCCAGCACTGCGGGAGGCTGAGGCAGGATTATCATGAGTTTGAGCCTAACCTGCAATTTAGCGACTGGCAAGACCCTGTCTCAAAATAAAAAAATTTTTTTAAAGGCTGGAGTTGTAACTCAGTCAAAAGCCCTGGGTTTAATCCTCAGTAATAATAATGAGAAGAAGGAGGAGAAGGAGAAGGAGAAGAGGAGGAGGAGGAGGAGGAAGGAAGAGAAAGTTGCTTGCATTTCTGTAGGCCCTGTGTGTCTTCTCCTGTTCCTCTTCCTCTTCCTCTCCCCTGCTTCCCCCCACCCCACTTTTTTTTTTTTTTTTTTTTTTTGGCCTTCTGAGACAGGGTCTCGCTATGCAATTCAGGGTGGTCTTGAACTCACTATGTAGCCCAGGATGGCCTTGAACTTCTGGCAACCCTCCTGCCTCAGCCTCCCGAGTGCTGGGATTACAGGCATGCTCCACCAAGGCTGTGTATTTTCTAATTGACTTTTTCTCAGGCTCCCAAGTGCCTGCTTGCTTCTAGGCAGCTAGAAATGTTAGTAACCCTGGGAGAGTGCGAATTTCACAAAATAAAGATACTTGTTCATGTTTTCTGAAAAGTCTTCATGTTAAAGTCTTTTATTCTTTAGCCGAGAGTGTTGGTTTTATTTTCGTGGATGGACTTAAGAGGATGCTTGCTGGGCCGGGAAATGCGCAGGGCTGTCGGGGGCAGAGTCCGCGCGGGGGCAGCCACCTGGAGGGGTCCCGGGTGCGAAACGCGCCGCCCACCGTGGACAGGACCAAGCGCCCAGCTCGCCCAAGTTGCTAAGAGAACGTGAGAAGCGAGATGGGCGGGAACCTGCGTGTTTGGTGGGAGGTGAGAGGTTTGTTTGCTCCCACCCCGTGCGCCTTCAACTCGCACGTACCTTTCCCACCGAGGAAAAGACAAGGCAGGCGGTGACAGGAGAGGCCAGTCTCCCAGCCGGGGCGGGCGGCCGGCCAGCCTCACCGGGGCACTGTCCCGCAGGGCCTCTACGTCTTCCTGGTCTACTGCGTCCTGCACAACCAAACCTGCTGCCCCATGAAGGCCAGCTACACCGTGGAGATGAACGGCCACCCGGGCCCCGGCTCGGCCTTCTTCACGCCCGGCAGCGGGATGCCGGCCGCCGGCGAGGTCAGCAAGTCCACGCAGAACCTCATCAGCGCCATGGAGGAGGTGCGGCCCCTCCCTCCCCTCCTCTCCCTCCCCTCCCCTCCTCTCCTCCTCTCCCTCCCTTCCCTCCTTCCCCTCCCTCCTCCTCTCCTTCCCCTCGACCCTCCCTCCTCTCCCCTTCCCCCTTCTCTTCCCCTCCTCCTCTCTCTCCTCTCCCCCCTCCTCCTCTCCCTCCTCTTCTTCACTGTCTTTCTCTGTCTCTCTCTCACTGTTGCTCTCTCACTCCCCCCCACTCTCTGACAGCCTTTCTGTCTCATAAGGAGGACAAGGTCAATGACACTAGGTGACTCTTTCTTTATCTACTGACATCCTCTGTTCCGTGGTCTTTGGGGGGAATGGTGGCAGATTTCTTACCATTTTTACAGGAGTTTATTTTGTCTTTACCAGTACATGTCTGCAGTACATAATGATCACATTTCATGTATTAGATCACTGTCCTGAATTAATTCATGGGAGAATGTTCCTAAAACAAGGCCATCACTTAGTCATCTTTGATATTTAATTAAGTACATTATGATGACATCAGTAATTTCTTAAATGTTTATTAGATTGTTCCTTCTGAAAACAATATAAAACGTTTTTTTTGGAGACAGGGTCTCGCTGTGTAGCCCAGGCTGGCCTCCAACCTGCCTCGCTCCCCTGCCTCAGCCTCCCGAGTGCCGGGATTATCATGGGCATGTGCCACCGTGCCCGGCCAAAAATGTGTCTTCTTTAGTGTTTATTTTTGTGAGCCGATGTTTGCAGCACACAGTGATCCCGCTCCCCGTAGGAAGCTGGTCCGTGGACATAACACGTCTTAATTCTTTCTTCGTCCCCTCCCTCCCTCACTCTCTTGGTCCCTTTCCCTTTTGCAAAAGTCTGTTTCCTGCTTCCCATTCTCTGTCTTTCCTTTTGCTCTTTATCTATACTCTGAGTTTCTCCTGGAGAGAAACCCTGCGACATTGAAGCTGGCGTGGCTGCTATCTCCCACTGAGCTCCGCTGCCCTGGCTTCTTCCTTCCTGCCGCAGCGCACCTGCCGGGCCGGCTTCCACTTCTCCCCACCCCGCGAGCCCGGCCGGCCTGTCCCGCGGAGTCCGCACCCCAAAGCTGCCTCCCGCACCACAGGGGCTGGGCGGGAACCTGCGCCGGGCCCTGCTCCCGGCGCTCCCCCAGCAGCTGACCTCCTGTGTGGGAGCCGCTGCCCTGCCTGGGACGCTCCTGAGTGCACTGGCCGGGAGGGACGGTCGTGGCTGTCCCTGGCCATCCCCGCCAGCCGCCCGTGCCCTGTGTGCTGACTGCGAGCTATAACCGAAAACGCAGTGAAGGTTAAATTTAAAAGTAATTTATCACAGTAAAAAACAAAAAAAACTGCCTTGTCAAAATCGTTCCCTGGACTTTGAACACACGTGTCCCGTGGTGCTCGCCACTTCCTGAAGCAGCTCTGGAGGCCTCCTTCCTGAGTGTCTGCAGTTGCGCTGTCCTGGCTGCCTTGATGTCCTGAATCGAGTCAGCACGTTTCCCTTCGTGGTCACTTTGACTTTGGGGAAGAGCCGGCAGTGGCATGGTGTCAGCGCTGGTGAGTAAGACGGAAGAGGACGCACTGTAATATTTTTATGAGCCTGCTTTTCTGTTGGGTGCACCCAGCAGTAGCACTCACCATAATTTTTATTGAAGCTTGTAAAGACACTCACGAAAGAGGACGCCCACAGCTGCTTCAGAAAGTGGCGAGAACGATGGGACAAGTGTGTTCGGAGTGGGGAGGAGGGGTGTGAGAGGGATTAATGACAGTGTGTCTACTGCAAAAAATTTTTCAAATTTTAAACATTCACAATTTGATCACCCCTTTTACTTACAGATAACTACTATTTAAAATGTGATATTTTAGATTAACAGCATTCTTCTCCAGTTCTTTTTTTTTTTTTTTTTTGTGGTGCCGGGGATCGAACTCAGGCCCTTGTGCTTACAAGGCAAGCACTCTAATCACTGAGCTAAATCCCCAGCCCCCACCAGTTCTTACCTTTTTAACAGAGTTCTCTTCACACACATTATACAAAAAATTAAAATATATGTATTGGATTAAAAACTAGTGATCTTTCTCCACACATGCCAGCGTAGAAATCTACATGGTATTTGAATACAGAAATTATTTAGAATCATCAGGACAGACTGGCTACAGGAGAGATGTCATTTTTTAAGGGGAAAAGATGAAATTATAGTTCTTGATCTTAAAAACTCGGTGGCCTTTGCCAAGGCCTCGGTGATGCATGGAGGGATTAAGTTGCTAACCCCGGCTCGAATCCCGGTTTCTTTTCCCCCTGTGCCCACGGGCAAAGGTGCCACCCGACTGGGAGCGTGTGTCCTTCCAGCAGGCCAGCCAGGCCAGCCCGGACCTGAAGACCGGCTCGCAGAACGGCACCACCTTCCTTTCCCCCGGGGGCTTCGGCCAGGGCTCGCTGATCGCGGATGAGGAGTCCCAGGAGTTCGACGACCTGATCTTTGCATTAAAGACTGGTACGTACACTTCGTCTCCTCCTGGCCAAGTCACAGAATCTCGTCTCGCACGTCCAGATTCTCACGGCCCGTTCCTAATCCCAGCCGGACTCGAGGATATTTTGTTCTTGGCACCAAATAGAACACAACCTAAAAATAATTTACAATTTGCTTTTAAGAAAGCAAAAGGCATACTGTGACTAAATGTAAATATCTCTGTCGGGGAATCATGCTAGAATGCAGGCAAGTTCAGCAGACCTGCCAAAAAGACCTGGTTTTTTAAAGCAGGGTCTCGCCACACAGTTCAGGCTGACCTTGAACTCATTGGAGTCCTCCTGCCTCAGCCTCCAGGGTGCTGGGGTTTCAGGAATGTGCCGCCGGGTACCAGCTGAGTTGGTTGTTGAAGAATACATCAGCTTTAACCAGGCTGGGTGTGGAGGAGTGGTTCACAGATAGGGCGAGTAGGGTGAGCCGAAGCCCAAAGGCTTTGGTGTGTGGCTGGCTGTGAAGGGGCCAGGGGGCAGCAGCAGCCGGCCTGACACACGGCGCTGAGCCACAGTGACCACTGTACTCACCTGTCAGCTTCCAGCGAGTGCTTCCTTGAGCCAGTCGTAGCCAGGCCTCCGTGGAAGGATCGCCTGGCTGCATGTATTTGGGCAGCGGCAGAGAGTCACAGTTCACATTATCATTTTAGCAACTCTAAAACTCCCCAGAGGCTGGCGTGGTGGTGCATGCCTGTCATCCCAGCACTCGGGAGGCCGAAGCAGGAGGATCTCTGTGAGTTCAAGGCCAGTTGGGGCTCCATAGCAAGACCCTGTGTCAAAAAACCCAAAAATTTCCTAGAGCAAAGAAACCATTTAATTCAAGCTGTTGTCCCTGGAAGTCAGGCAGGGAGCCAGGGAGGTGGCAGAGGAGAGGTAGGACCTGGTCCCAGGGGTTCTGGAGCGAAGTAACTCTGTCTGCCACAGAAACGGGAGTTCAGGCTGGTGGCACCTGAGTATGCGGGGCAGGACTCGGGCGGGGGAGGCACCATCCAGGAAGTATCAGGGCAGAGATCCTGTCTGTAGCCTGGTCTGGGAGAGGGGAAGGAGAGAAGGAAGGAAAAGAGATGCGGAAGGGATTGACTGGGACAGGAGGAAAAGAAAGGGAAGGAAACACAGGGAAACAAGAACAGCATCCCGGACAAACCTACCTTGAAGACTTGTCTTCGCCACTTTTCCTGTTGCCGCGACACAATCCTTGACACCGCCATCTGAAAGGAGAGGTTCATGTTGGCTCATGTTTCAGCCCACGGTCTGCCAGCTCCAAGAAGAAGCAACCGTAGAGGGGCCTGGCACAGCAGGGCGGCTCCTGCCAGGGCAGCCAGGAAGCGAGAGCAGGGAGGAGCCGGGGAGGGAGAGAAACCCTTCCGGGCCACGCCCCCCGCGACTGCCTCTTCCAATCAGACCCGAGCTGGGGAGGGAGCGAAGCCCAGGCCACGCCCCCGGTGGCTGGCTCTTCCAATCAGACCCCACTTTCTAACAGCCCTGAGCCCCGCAATTAGTCACCTTCCAAAGCCGCGCCTCTGCGAGCCGGAGGCTGTGGGGACGTCTAGACCGGAGCCTGCGAGGAGCGAGCCCAGCAAGGTGGAGCGAGGGGCGCTTCAGGAAGGAGGGACATCAGCCGAGGGAACGCTGGGGCAGCCCTGGACTTTCAGACACATCACGCTCGGGGCAGACACTGTCCCCAGCACGACATGCGGTGTCCTGTGACAGCAGAGACACGAAATGCATTCCTGGAGCATAATTCAATTAGATCCCGGGGCTATACATAGAACAAGCACTAAGTGCACTTGCCTCAGGAATGTGTGGAATGACTTGCTTCCTTGTAGATTTAGTCCGGCATTCCGCAGGCTTGCCTAAGCTCACCAGGAAATAAATGCTTTCAAAGATCGAAGTGACAACCTGAAAAGTCAGTTCCCTGCGTTTTTAGAAAAGATACTGTAATAACCAAGCGCCCCTCCCAGACGCGTCTTGCCGCAGAACACGGTCAAGTGAAAAAGCAGTCTGCGTGCTGTTCTGTATGCAGAACTTACAATTGACCCGCAGGCCACAGTCAGCCAATCTTTTAAAGTTTTTAGACCTAATATTTAAAATTTAGAGAGATCCCATAAAAATCCGGAATTTCTGGAAAAATCTAGCAATGGAGTGCTTGAAATCTGCACCACGGTGGGTCAGTGGAGCTGAGTAGTGGCTGCCCCTTCAGACACGGGCGCAGCTCAGTGACCCCTAAACCATGTCATGACTTCCGTTGGCCCCAATATACACTGGAACCCGCAGTCTCCTCGGGCCGCTCTAGGTAAGCTCCGAGGGCAGTGCGTCTTCCAGTGATTTTCATCGGAACCCGTAAACAACTACGAAACACCAGAGATCCCTTTGCACATATTTAAATAAACTTTTAAAGTTTTGCATTAATTATTTAATATCATGCTGGGGATTTAGCTCAGCTGAGGATTTAGCTCAGTGGTTAGAGTGCTTGACTAGTCAACACAAGGGCCCGAGTTTGATCCCCAGCACCAAAAAAAAAAAAAAAAAAAAAAAAACATACCCATCAAATAATATATATTCATTGTACTATATATTTTAGTGTTTTAAAACACTAAACATCTTCCATTTTTCTTTTAAATTAAGCCAAACATGTCTCAGCACCGTAACAATTGATGTTTACTTCTATTCATTTCTTTTGTTGGTAATTTTACATCATACTCTTCCCTTAAAACTTGTATTGCTGCCAGGTGGGGTGGCACACATCTGTAATCTCAGCACTAAGGAGGCTGAGGCAGGAGGATCACTATGGAGTTTGAGGTCAGCCTGTGCTAAATAGTGAGTTCAAGGCCAGCCTGAACTACATAGTGAGACCTTGTCTCAAAAAACCAAACCAGAACAAAACAAAACTTGTATTGCCTTTCAATGTCCTCCACAGAATTTTATTCTACTTTATTTTATTTTCAAAATACTTTTAATCTTCATTTACTCATACTTCTTTCATAGGGTGGATGGATGGATGGGTGGATGGATGGATGGGTGGAAGGTTAGATGGATGAACAGACTTCCAGAAAGTGGGACTAAGTAGCCTTTTCAACAGCCATTATACTGTTTCCTGTGCCCTTTCTATCTTACTTAACCCTCATCATCTTTCAGTAGGGTGTAATATTGAGACATACAAACACATACTAAAATACATTAATTCAGTAAGTCAAATGCCTTTAACTGGGGCAGTTGAGACAGTCTAATGTCAGAATCCCACTGCCCGCAGGGCAAACAGGAGCCCCGACACTCTGAGTGAAGGCATTTGCTTCCTGGTTATTTCTGTGGCTACCAGCTGGCAGGCTTCTGAGAGGGGGATGAGTCTTGGCAGCTCCGACTTCATTGGAACTTGGACCCATCCATGAGCCATTGCTGAGGGCTGCTGAGAAGTGGGGCTGGTTGGAGGAGGTGGTCACCTCATCAGGCTCACCTGGAAGGGCAGCTCTTAGCCCCAGCCCCTTCTCCTTTCTCTCTCTCTGCTTCCTGGTTGCCGTGAGGCCACCTTCTCTCTCATCACACCCTTCCACCATGATGTTTCTGCCTTGGGACACCCAACCATAGACTGAAACTTTGGAAACCAGAAGCCTACACAAACCTTCCTCCTTTTAGTTATTCGTCTCAGGTGTTTGTCACAGTGACCAAAGGCTCACTGACAGGCTCCAGCGAGGGATCCAGATGGCATCCCTCACTGCTCAGGGCCCAGGCTGGGGCCTTCTTTGAGGGCTGGCCTTGGGGCTTCCCGTGTTCACTCACACGGGGCTCGGCAGCCGGGCGTGGAAAGCGTGGGATAGAGTTGAGGTTTGGTATGTGGTATGAATTATCTGGTGGGCTTAATTGGTTGCTAGCTCGAAAGCAATTTTAAACGTTCATACTGTTTTATAATGCCAGGTGTTCCGGACTGAGTGAAAGTGGGGAGCCCATGATGTGCCCACAGCGGCCGGGCAGGGAAGGGCACTGCGGTGCCAGGTCTGCCACCGGGAGGGCGTCCTGGGGGCCCTGCTGTGTGCCGTGGGTGTCTTGGGGACACCAGTCAGCATCTGTAGCGCAGGACTGGTGAGCCCTCTTCCCTGCCAGAGCATGTGAGGATCTAGCAGAAAAGAAAGTGGAAGGAATTACCCCTAGTTCCTGGCAGCTGCCTCTTCTGTCAATCAAAGGACAGGGTGGCTGCATTCGCTTTGCTAGGTTCCACTCAGACCTTTGGCTCGAGATGTAAAACAAAAATACCTTCCAGAAAAGCACAGCAGTTACAAAGGCCCATGCCTGTGATCCAGCACTCAGGAGGCTGAGGCAAGAGGGTCACTGCGAGTTTGAGGCCAGCTTGGACTATATAGTGAGTTCATGGCCAGCCTGCACTACATAGCAAGACCTTGTCTCACAACAAACAAAAACTCTTAAAATCTTGATACTTTCTGCAAAGTGAGTGAATGCCAGGGGGTGAGGCTGCCACTCATGGGTCCTCACACTGGCTCCTCTCTTCCTTGCTTCTCCCCTGCGGGGCAGCTCTGCCACCAAGCCCTGGGCTCCACCTTGCCCATGCCACACTGCTGCAGGCCCAGGCCACAGTCACTGTCCCTTTCTGGTGGTTGTTGTTTTGAGACAGGGTCTCACTGTGGAGCCCAGACTGGCTTCAAATTCAAAGCGATTCTCCTGGCTCAGCCTCCCAAGTGCTGGGATTATAGGTGTGATCCATCACACCCAGATAAATCTGTTTTTTTAGAAATTGATTTCTACTTTTAAAAACTACTAAAGTCAATTTAAAATATAGTTCCATAATTATTACATATTAATATTCTAAATGTATATATTTTTTTTACTAATATAGGAAAACCATGTTTTGGCATAACATAACTCGATTCTTTTTTTGTTTTTATTTTTATTAGTCCGTGTTTGCAGTGCATAGTGATCACATTCCTCGTGGGGGGTTGGCGCATGCATCTGACACATCTCATTTCCTTTTTTGTCCCCTTCTCCCTCCGTCCCCTTCCCTGGGAGAAGCCCATCTCCCTGTTTCCTGTTGTCCTTTACTTTGGTCTTGGACTCCTTTGTACCTCGCTTCCTCCTGTAAGAGCCGCTGTGCGGTCTCAGCTCCTGTGTAGGGTGAGAGCTCACAGCAGGCCGTCTCTGTCCCCACAGGCGCCGGGCTCAGCGTGAGTGACGAGTCGGGCCAGGAGGGCGGTGCGCTGAGCGACTCGCAGATCGTGGAGCTGAGGCGGATCCCCATCGCCGACACCCATCTCTGAGGGCCGGACATAGTCCCGCGCGCTGGTGTCTGTGCTGAGCGCCCAGTCCCACCTCCCGCCGGCCGTGATGATGCCGGGCTGTCACCTGTCTGGAGTGAAAGTCACTTACCGGGCTGCTCCTGACCCGGGTCCGTCCCTAGGACGTGGCATCCCAATCATGTTAGTGTTTTCTAATCGTCCCACTTGGCTAACTTTGTTTCATGAAAGTAATAATAAAAGCTATAGAGCCCATTTGCTGTGATCTGGACTCATTATTTATAAACAAATGTTCTCTGTGGGCAAAAAGAAAAGTACTATATATCTAGATGAAGACAAGCATGCCAGCACCCAACCTGTGTCTTCTCCTTGATATAAATGTCCTGGATCCAAGACTTCATGCAGCTAGAAAACGAAATTTAATTCCTGAAAAACCATGAAATTATGGCCAGGTGTGGTGGCTCCTGTGTGTAATCCCAGCACGCTGCAGGCTGAGGCAGGAGGATCTCTTTAAATTCAAGGCTAGTCTGGGCTACATACCTACAGCCCATCTCAAAAACCCGGAGAAAAAGCACTCTGAAATCCCGATGTGTTGATGATGCTATTGACAGGGATGCCGTGTGAGGTGTGGTCCTCGGCAATGGTGTATATTTCTGTTCACTGTCAAACTGGGGGACTGACCACTGTCCAGCGTGGATGTTGTGTCCCTGGTTAAAAATAACTCTACGCAGCACTTGCACACAGCCAGGCAGGGCACCCACCACTCGAGTGGCACCAAGTCATTCTGAGGAGAGGTTCTCAGCTGGGACCTTTCCGGGTCTCTTCGTCTGGGGGAGAAATCAGAGTCCGGGCTGACTTCATTCTTGAGGCCCTGAGACTCCAGGAGGATCTGGACAGAGCAGGGGCCCTGAGGGGGGCTTCTGGACCTTTTATTTGAGAATTTGTAAGTAACTTTGAGAATATCAGCGTCATTCGAGACAAAAACGACAGGTTAAAGAAGTGTGAGAGAAATAGTCGGTGTTAGTAAGTTCCCATAAAGCCACAGTTGAAATGGGGCAGAGGAGGCATCATTTAATCTTACAGAAACTCACTCTTTCTCTGATGCCCCCACCTCCTTCCTCTCCCATGGATTTCTGATTAATAGATGCTTTTTGCAAACAAAGCCTGTACCACACGCCTGTGATCCCAGCACACAGGAGGCTGAGGCAGGAGGATTGCCTCGAGTTCAATGCCAGCCTGAACCACAGAGCAAGACTCTGTCTCAAGAAATGAAAAAACGACTTGACGGCGGTTCTAAAAGGTTGTAGTCCTACCCGGAGACCCTGATCGTGGTGCTGAGCTAGCCAGGGAGTAAGGCACCGGGCTGTTCACAGCGGGGCTGCGCTCCGTCCGCGGAGACCCTGAGCTTGCAGATCGTGGCACAGAGTGTCCACTCAGCTGTTCCAGGACAGGGGAAGAGTCCAAGGCCGGCCCCACCTTGCCTGGCCATGCCTGCCGGCTTGGAGCTGGACACGCCCGCTATTTTCCTCTCCAGTTTTCCCTGGCAAGCATGGGATTGCGGGTTGTACGGTGAATGCCAATGTTCACAAAGGTCGCCGTGACTCTAGCTCCTCTCCCGCCTGCCCGCTGGCGCCAGGCAGGTCCCTCTGCCTTCGGCTCCCAGCGCCGGGCGCCCGAGTCACTGTGGAGGGGCAGCTGGGAGCCTCGCAGAGCCAGGCACTCGGAGAAAGCAGATGAAAGGGTCTTGGTTGGGTAATAAATGAATTATTTTATTTTCTTCTAAATTTATTTTTATTAGTACACGTGTGTAGTATGTAACATTTTGCTCCTTGTGTGGAGTTGGAACATGTGCATAATGCATCCCATAATGCATCCCCTTTTTTCATCCTCTTCCGTGCCATCTCCCACAGTCTCTTGGTCCCCCTCCCATTTGAGAAAGATCTATCTCCTTCCTATTATCTATCTTTTGTTTTGGTATTTATTTATATTTTGGATTTCTCATATCCACGTGACATTTAAGCTTGTGTGTCTAATTTATTTTGCTTAACATTATGGTTTCAAAGCGCATCCATTTTCCTACAGAAGACCTTAAGCTTATCCTTCTTTGTGGCAGTATAGTACTCCATTCTGTGTAAATACCACATTTTCTTTTATCTTTTCATCTGCTGATGGGCATACAGGCTGCTACCAAAGATTTACCGAGTGTGAATTGTGCTGCTATAAACGGCACCTCTATGGAACCTCTGTGGAAGTCAGTATGGAGATTCCTCCAAAAACTAAAACTAGACATTCCATTTGAATTTCTATTCCCCTTCTAGGTATCTTCTTGAAAGAGTTATAGACCATATTACAGTGAATTATTTAGATATAAGACAGGCATAGGCAGGTTGAGAGAATGGTGATATTCTCTCTCTCTCTCTCTCTCTCTCTCTCTCTCTCTCTCTCTCTCTCCATAGTGTGCAGTAGTGGTCAGGAGTTACCAAGTGCAAACAATTGTCCATTACAGATTTAATTCAATAATGATTCATTTTATTTACATGGTGTGCAGTTTCCTTTGAAATTCGGACTCATAGACTATGCCTGCTGGGAGCTAGGAAATCCTATGGAGAAAATTATTTTCCTGGATAGGAAACAAAGGAACTTATAAAAATAAATATGACCAATTATGGACTCTACTCCTAAAGAAAATCATACAGAACACGGGGTGAGTTTTCATCATGAGCCTCATATTATGAGCAAATAAGGGCCAGAGTTGCAGCTTGGGAATCGAGCACATGCCAGCGAGCTAATAATAAAAGAATGAAATCCTGTTCCAGTTGAAAAATTATATTTTGAAATGTCATGGGTATGTGCAGTTAACTAGGAAGAAAGTAGGGACTGAATAAGCCTTAAAAATAAAAGAAAAGGGGCTGGGGATTTAGCTCAGTAGTTAGGGTGCTTGCCTAGCAAACACAAGGCCCTGGGTTCGATCCCCAGCACCAAAAAAAAAAAAAAAAAAATTAAAGGAAAAGAATGAAGATGTGTTCTGTCCATGTACTGACTCTCCGCAATGAATGTAATAATGATGTCCTGTAAACGTGGAGTAATAAATAAATGATATGAAAGCCAACCAAAGACAGGCTTTAACTTTACTTTGAAGATGTTTCTGAGATAATAAAACGTAGCCCTGGCCCCCCTTCCTCAGTGAGCAGCAAAAATAAATAAATAATATGAAAAAATAAAGGATAAACTGGACTTCGTTAGTAAGATATTTAAGTCAGTGAGTCAAGGACACAAAACCTGTAAAATACTTGCAGATTTGGAACAAGGTGAGACTGGGGCATTGTGGTGGACGCCAAGGCTGGGCTGGGCCTGGGCACTGGGGGTGACCTTGCAGGGGAAGGGGGGCTGCTGCTTGTGTGCACCATCCTCACACTTCCTGGCCATCATGGCTATGTGGCAATAGTGTCCGTGTGGCCGTGTAGCTGTCGTGGCCGCGTGGCCCGCGTGGTCATGTGGCCGTCATGGCTGTGTGGCTGTGTGGCCGTGTGGCCCTGGCTCATCCAGAGGCAGAGTTGGAGGCCTGCATTTTGCCTAGTTCCAGCTCTGGAGCACACGGCTGTCTGTGCGGAATCGCAAGACTCCTTCAATTTGGCCAGTTTTCCCCGGCGGGCCAGCTGGGTTCTTCCCAGGACTTGGGTCATGACGGGCCCATTGTGGCTGCACCTGGGAGACTCACTCGGGGACTTCTGAGCACCCCCTAGAGTCTGCGCTTCCCCTGAGGGCAGGCGCTGGATGCCAGCCCGCGGGCCCAGCTCGGTGTCGTGGGGCGCTGTGTCGCCCTGCCTGTGTGGCCCTCAGGGGCAGCAGTAGCCAATGGAGGCGAGAGGGCACCAGGCCGTCTGCCACTGCAGGCCGAGCGCAGCAAGCTCCCTGTGTCACCGCGTCCCGGCAGAGCCCTCTTCAGACAGAGTCCGGGCAGCATCCCGGGGGAGTCCAGGGACTACGCCGCCCTGCTACTGGCCCTTCAAGGGGCTGGGAAGAGTCGTACACGGCGCCCAGACTGCGACGTCCATCACTGAGTCAAGCGGCTTTCTAACTGCAGCTACCGGGCGCAGTGCACGCCGGCCCCTCTGATGACGCGGTTAGGACTGGGCACGGTGCCAAGACAAGAAAACCTCATGCTCTAAAGAAACTGCTGGACCAGGTGGCGCATGCCTGCGATCCCAGCCTTCAGGAGGCTGAGGCAGGAGGACCACTGTGAGTTTGAGACTAGCCTGGGCTACATGGTGAGTTCAAGACCAGTCTGAACTGTGTAGCAAGGCCCTGTCTCAAAAACCAAAAAAAAAAAAAAAAAGGAAAATGTAGCAGTGGTAAGATAAGCCAATTGTGGGGTACATGTGCTCTTACATGATACATACTTTTGGAAAATGAAATAAATGTAGGAGCCAGGAATGGTGGCGCATGCTTGTAATCCCAGCCTTTGGGAAGCTGAGGCAGGAGGATCGCAGTGAGTTCAAGGCCAGCCTGAATTGCATAGCAAGACCCTGTCTCAAAAACAAAGACAAATAAATGGAAGGAAAGAAGAAAGGAAGGAAAGTAGGCAAGGAAGAAGGGAGGAAGGAGGGAGGGAAGAAGGAAGGGGGGGAGGGAGGAGAGCTGGCAGGAGTGACACCCTGGTGAAGCAGGAGGCAGGGTGTGACCTGAGGAGGCAGTGACCACGGCCAGAGCAGCAGCCCGGACGGAGCCCGCACGGGGTGGAGCCAGCTCTGCGCCCGGAGCGGGAGCCTGACCAGCCGCGGCGGGAGACAGAAGGCCGCAGCGGCCACATCGCCGCCCTCTTGCTCCTGCAGCGTCGGCGCGGGACGTGGCTTCCCTTTTCTGCAGAGCACCTTGTCTCCCTCCGCACTAATTTTGCACTGCTCCTTTTTCTTTTCTTTTTCTTTGTTTTGTTTTGTTTTGTGGTGCCGGGGACCGAACTCAGGCCCTGGTGCTTACAAGGCAGGCACTCTAATCACTGAGCTAAATCCCCAGCCCTCTTTTCTTTTTCTTATTCCTGCCCTAAAATCAACGGTAATCATCCGCCTCCACCCGTCGACCGTGGCCCCTGGAAGCTCCCGCACCGCCAGGCTGGAGGACAGAGCGCTCGCCTGAGGCGGGGGAGGGGCGGCCAGGGGACGGGACCGGGCCGTAGGGCTGCTGTGTCCCTGAACCTGCCCCTCCCGGCCGGCCCACAACCCCGCGCAGCACCCACCTGCATCCAGCAAAGCTCCCGGTACTGCAGCGACCCATCCACAGGGCCCGAGGGGCCTGGGGAGGCGGGAAGGCAGACAGTGTTCGGCAGGGGCCTTAGGAGATGGATGTGGTCACACAGCTTACTTGCTTGCTTGCTTGTTTGTTTGTTGAGGCAGAGTCTTGCTATGCAGTTCGGGCTGCCTAGAACCAAGCATCCCAAGCTGGCCTGGGCCTTGCAGGGATCCTCCTGCCTCAGCCTCCCAAGTGCTGGCATCTCGGGCATCCACCACCGCGCTCAGCATAATGCTATTGTTTTTGAGACTCCAGCTCCCGTTTAAAATCCTTCAAAATTCCCGGTGATGGAAAGTTCTCCAGGGGTCAGTCTGGAGTCATAGAGGGAGAGTGCAGCGAAGTTCCGTGGTGGGACATCTTCCCGCCGTGGGACCCGACGTGCGAAGCAGGAGACAGACCTGCTCAGATAGTTGCTTTCCCTGGAACCCGAGGAACAAGCCACTGCGAAAGGACTGTGCGGCTTTTCTGGAACCCAGAGTCATCCAAAATATTTCTGGGGGAAATGAGTCTTTGCTTGGAGCCCCGCGATTAATCACAGGCTGGAAACAAAATGTTCCTGTGTGACTCGGTTATCATAATAAGGCCGCACAGTGCTCTCGGCCAGTTATGGCTCCACACTCGGGCAGGCACGGCCCTCCTCGGCTCCTGGGTCTGTGTCCTTAATGTGAGTGAGGCATGATCACCCACTTTCTGCCCGTGTAACTTATGCTAATTGAGATCACCATAAAGCTTTGCACCCAGTCGGATTTTTCTAGCTGGCTGGGAAATAGTAGGTGTCACAATTAAAAGTGAAGAAATAGCTTAGGTCATAGCAAAAAATTTCCCAACTTTCTTACTTACAGGAAATCATGGATTATTCTTTTCCAAGGGGGGTGGGACTCTTGTGTGAGTAATAAAACAAATTTTCACACAAATAACCAATAACATGAGCTGGACAGATGTTGTTTATAAATTCTCTCGCTGGTGCCATTCCTCTGGGAAGTTGTTCAATTCGGGAAAAATAAAATCATTTGAAGTAGGAGAGAATAGACGCTGTGTCACGGGGGCCCAATTCTTATGAGCGACAAACGGGTCCGGGGACCTCCGTGCTCGGGGAGACCTGCAGGCTGGTCCCGGGAGGGGAGCTCGGGCTGCTGTGGGCGCAACTGCATTCCCTGTCCTGTCTTCCTGTGTGTTTCGCTCTGTTTTCTGTTCCTCACCCTTTTCTCCATTCCCCTCCTCTCCTGCCCCCTCTACTTCCAGTTCGTACAGAAGATGATAACATAGGCCAAGATAGTCTCCATCCCAGAGAGTCGGCCGATGTCCGTGGGCTTTCTGCCGCTGGCATGGAACACGCGAGAACATTAACTCTAAGGAGAAAAGGCCTGTCTGGCACTTAGTCCTGGAGGTTCCCGTACGATACTGCATGGGCCTCGCTCTGGGGCCTCTGGTACAGCTGCTGCCCAGGACCCTCAGAAACATGTGAGCAGGAAGCAGAGCCAAAGGACAAGGGGACTGGTTTGTTTTGTTTTGGGGTTTTTGAGACAGGGTCTCACTATGCAGCCCAGGCTGGCCTCAAATTCACAGTGACCCTCCTGCCTCAGCCTCCTGAGCACTGGGCTTGCAGGCATGCGCCTCAACGCCCGGCTTGCTTCCAGTCGTGTGAATGTGTGAAGTCATCTCATCTCAAGGCTCTGGAAGGAGCCAGCGGCCTGGGCAGGCCCTCGGCCCCAGACCTCCACGGAGAGTCGCCTCAGGGTGGCCCCAAGTGGTCTCCTCCTAGACTGGCTCATCCATCTTTTGTATTTTGAATCAAAACACCTGGATTTAGAGGCGAAGCCTTTTGTGGTTGTTAGGAATAATAATGATCATTGTTGTTAAAACAAAGCAGTATTTTGGGGCTTTAGAAAAATCTATGTCAGAGTCTTGTGTTAAATGTGGCAAACAGCTCCGACATGTACCTAAGTATCTGGCTAGAAGTTGCCTCTTCCTGTGGCAGCATTTCTCCGATAATGACATTCAGCACTTGTGTCAATATGCTGACAGTGTTCCTGGAGGAAGAGGCATCTACGGGGGTGCTTTATACACCAGGGTTGGTGGTGTGCACCTGTCAGCCCAGCACTCAGGAGGCTGAGGCGGGAGGATTGCTGCGGGTTCTAGGCCAGCTCGGACTGCATGGTGAGACTCTGTTTCAATCAATGGATGGATGGATGGATGGATGGATGGATGGATGGATGGACGGACGAAGGGATGGATGGACAGATACATTTGTACATACATAGCGGGTGTGCTTTGCAAATGAACCATCAGCCACAAGTAGTTACCAAGTTCAAGTTAGTCCCTTGCATGAAAACACAGTTCTAACTTACTGTTTCCAGGCGTGTTCCTGAACAAAAATTTAAGCAATTGCAATGAAAACATGGTCAAAACAGCCCTCCTTTTTCTCAGTTCTGGGTATAGTGTAGTTGTTAGTACCCTACTGGGGAGCTTTGTTGTATTTTGAGCTGCTCATGCAACCAGAGCTAAAAGCCTGTGAATGAGTCATTTGTAGGAAAATGATACACCTTGAGACCATAAAGCTAAGTGAGATAAATCAGACACGCAAGCGTAAATATCGCATATTTCTCTGATATGAGAAACCCGAAGTACAAATAAAGAGCAAAATAAAAGATGGGGGGTAGGAAATAGGGAGGCAGTTCCTCTGGGAAGGGGAGCAAGAGACAGAAGGAGGGGAGAGGAGGGGAGTAAAAAGAATTAAGGTGTGTTGTATCCATGACCAAGTCCCTGCGAGGGACAGAATTGTTATTACTTCAAACACGGACTAATAAAAATAAAAAAAATTTTAAAAGCCTGTTGAGTAACTTTTCGGGATGGGGGATTTTGGTCCACTTATTTTGCCAACAATAGTAAATATTTATTAAATATACACTGTGTGCCAGGGACTCGGGTTCTCGGGTCTTCCATGGGAGGCATCCCTGGGGGGCAACCAGAGGGGTTGGCTCAGGGCCTCACCTCCTGAATGGTCCCCAAGGGGAAGCACGCCATGTTTGCTGCCCACAGAAGACAGCTCATAGCGCCCACGAAGAGCTAACCCAGGCATCCAGGGCCACTCAGTCCCTTGCCAGGTCCCACCTGAAAAAGCTAAAGCACTTTCACTTTAACAATGACTTGGCTGGGTGTGGTGGCGCATGCCTGTCATCCTAGCACTTGGGAGGCCGCAGCAGGAAGATCTCTGTGAGTTCGAGGCCAGCCCAGGCTACAGAGCAAGACACTGTCTAAAACAAAAACCAAAACCAGAAACAAAATCGATGCCTGGCTTCCACCTTACAGAGGATAATTTAACTCAGCTGAGGTACGGCCTGCGCTTCAGGACTTAGCCCCTGCCCTGGGTGATTCCCAGGGAGCTTCACACCGGTCGGACAGTTCCGACTAGAGACTGTCAGCCACGGCTGAGCACTCAGCTGTGTGCGCAGCCTGGTGGCCAGGCTGGCGTCCCGACGGGACGGGAGACTCGGGGCAGGCATATATGCGTATGTATCACTCAGACGGCTGGACCGTAACTTGCCCTTGGCTTTGCCAGAGTAAACAAGAGCACGGTTAACCTTGCGAATCGAGGCCTCCGTGGGCTGCGGTCCAGCGTAGCTGTGCAGACAAAGGCCCGGGACACTGAGCGCTGTCACCACTGATTCTGGGCAGAGCCCTGACACCAGCCGTGGGGACCGCGACCCAGATGTGGCCTTGCGCCCTGGTCAGGGGACACCTAGGCAGGGCTTGTGGTACCGAGAGCGACCCACACACGCGCCCTGCCCGAGCCCACACCTGCTGGGGCACAAAGTCCAACATCCCAGCAGGGAAAATGCTGGTTTCTGGCTGCGTAAACTCCATGAAGAAAATAGAATAAGGGCCCCCAACTCCTGTTATCAGAGTTCACGGCCACAGCTCCTAACAGAACACAACTAGTGCTGGTGCAGTATCACACGCCTGTAATCCCCACACTCTGGAGGCTGAGGCAGGAGGATCCCAAGTTCAAGCCCAGTACAGGCAATTTTTTAGTGAGACCCTGTTTCAAAATAAAATCTTTAATAAGAGCTTGGGATGTAGCACAGTGTCAAGGCCTTGGGTCCAATCTCCAGTACTGCTGACGAAATAAACAAAAAAAGAAATAAATAAAAGCTCACAGATAACCTGCCGAGTCAACTTTATTCAGTACAATAATCTATATTAGTCACCATCCTAATCTACACTTGTGGTAATTAAACATTACTGAAGATAGTTTTCACTCTACCAATTTTTAAAAATATTTACCAGGCACATGGATGCCCTACAAGGTGACTTTTTACAGTTAAATTTTGTTGCTTTCCCCATATTCCACTGGATGGAATGTCTATGAAAAATTAAGGCTATTTTACATCTTTGTTGGTGTTTTGTTTTGTTTGTTTCCGGGGGCAGGGTCTCACTATGTATGAGTTCGGGCTGGCCTCGAACTTGAGGTGAGCCTCCTGCCTTCGCCTCCCAAGTGCTGGGATTAAAGACAAGTGCCACCACACCTGGCTGTGTGTTTTAAGAACAAATGCAAAGTTTTACTCAATGAACTTTTACCCAACATCCACCATGTACTTGGAGTGCAATAAACTGTATGAAAACGAAGTCAAATAAAAGGCTCTCCCAGCTGGGCCTGGGGGCCCACATCTGCCATCCCAGCACTACATACTGAGTTCAAGGCAGCCTGGAAAACACAGGGAGACCCTGTCTAAAAACAAACAAAACAACAACAACAGAATGCCTCTTGTGTCTTATTTACCTCCGAATCCAGGGTTGGGATTTGAACCCGCTAGGCCTCCTTATGAAGGCAACGCAATGACAGTGTCTCTCTTGGTAATGCTTCGAGTCCTTGTTGGGTGACTTGTCATCCAAATATGTTCTCCACAGAAGTGCATTTTGATGGCATGCTGGAAAGTGACAGAGACCAAAAAGAACGTGTGTGGAACAGGTGTCCGAGATAATGACGGTTCTGGAAAACATCGTCTGATAAGTGGCCGAAGAAATGGGGTACTCAGTGACCTCACACACTTCAAAGATTCTGTATGTGTGTGTGTGTGTGTGTGTGTGTGGGTGCGCGCGCGCGCGCGTGTGTGTGGCCCTGGGGACTGCACCCAGGGCCTTCACACTGAGCTGCACCCCCAGCCGTTTTTGATTTTCGTTTTGAAACATGGTCAGACTTTATTCTTGGAATGCCTGTACAGAAATAATAGCCAGCATGGGACTGAACAAAACTATCATGCACATGGTGGTATTTAATTGTGGTGATTTTACTTATTATTAAAGGAGAAGAAAAAGAAAAACAAAAAAAAAGGAGAAAAATGAGTTTTTCTTGAAGACAGCTCAAAACTGTTGTGAAATTTTACACGATGTCCCCAACAACAAATATTTTGCTAACCCTAAATTTAGAAAGAACAACATTTTAAAATCTCCAAAGTATTGCACAAAACATTATGTTGCATATCATGGTTATAATTACTCATGAAATCATATGAAGGAAACACTTTTTGCCAATATACACATACGTTACCCATGAGCTTCTGTGGCAGTCCGTGCGTGCCTGCTAGAGAGGAGTTGGCGGCAGCCCTCGCCCACACGTAATTCTGTAAATTACACAGCCACACGCGTGTGCACACGGAGGCTCCTGGGGTGTGGGCGGGATGGAGGCCAGCACAGCGCCGAGTCCCGCGGGCTGCGCACGTCACTTCCGCCCGTGAGTACGTCACTTCCGCGCATGCTCGCTTCTCAGCTCTTCCGCTTCCTGTCTGTGGGCGTTTTACGTTTCGTGCTCCTGTAAATCGTTTCTTTTTAAACTTGTATGTTCGATAAGCGCAACTGGTCTTGCCCTGGGGCACTTTAGACACGCCTCCCGTGCATTCTGGTTTCCAGCCTCGGCTCCTGGCGCCTGACCTCCCCGAGGCGGCCACAACACCAGGACTTCTCTTCCCCAAGGTGGGCCCCGACTCCCGTCCCCCCGGCCTCGGTCTTGGGTGGCCACAGGGACGTCCCCAAGGCCCCTCGTCTGAGCGAGGACCTCACGACCTTCGCCAGTCCCCGCCCGGGTCAGCCTGGGGCCTGGCCCTCGGCCTGCGGCACCACCTCCAGGTGCACAGTGCTGGGAGCAGACGGGAGCACACTGGAGCAGACGAGGCCGCGGCCGGGATCGTGGGCTGCAGGACGGCTGGCCGGCTCGGGAATGGTCACGGTTGCCGTGTCCAGCGAATCAGAAGTGCGTGCAAACCTGGATGCACGTGAAGCATTTCATCCTAATTTGCTGAAAGTTGCATTTAAATGTTTGATGGGTGTTGAAATCACTGAATCCGATTTCTTCGTCTTTTAAGACGATCACGTCCTGTGACTTTGATTTTCGAGAGTCACGTCAGCCTGCCGGCAGCAGGCCCCGAGAGTGTGCTGCACACTCGCGCTGTCCTGAGTTTTAATCGCGCTTTCCTATCTGCCGGGACCGGGACGGCCGAGGGCAGAAGGCCCAACGTGGCCGCAGCTCGGCGGAAGCGCAAGCTCCACGCTGCCCTCGGTGGCCGTCGTGCCCTCCGAGCTCGCCGCGCCGACAGGTCAACCTGCAGACTCGCCGCCGGCCTCCTCGGTGCACACCGCGGACCTGCTCACCGCTCATCCCCGCGCACACCCACTTCGCCCCGTCTGCAGGGCTGCCTTTCCCCTGCGCTCCTTCTTGAGTATTTGTCTTCTCTCCGGAATGCGTTTTCTTTTGTATCAAGTGGTAATTTCTTTATTGTTGATCTGCGGGGGATCCATTCCGTCAGTTTCTGTTAGAAAAGCAAACGTCTTTTTTTTTTTGGTGCTGGGGATCGAACTCAGGGCACTTACTAGGCAAGCGCTCTAGCCACTGTGGTCAATCCCCAGCCTTCATCATCTTTCTTGAAAAATGTTTTCACCGAGGATAAATTATAGACCTTTTGTTTTGAGACAGGTCTCGCTATGAAGTCCAGGCTGGCCTTAAACTTGCTAGGTAGTCCAGGTGTGCCTCGAACTTGCAGCGATCCTCCTGCCTCAGCCTCCGAGTGCTGGGATTGCAGGAGTGTGCCACCACGCCTGGCTGTAGACCTGTTTTCTTCTGATACTTCACACCACTGCTTTCTGGCTTTGCGGGTTCCTTTTAAAACTAATAGGTCAGCCGAACTTTTTCTCCCTGAAAGTGACCTCTTTCTTCTGGTTGATTTTAAGAGTTGCCTATTATTATTATTTACACCACTTTCATCATGAGCATGATAAACCTGAATATGGACTTTTTAATTTACTCTCCTTAGCAATTACCGAATCCAGGCTGACTGTTCTTTTAACTTTGGTGTATTCTTAGCCATTATTTTTCCAAATGTTGTCTCTGCCCCCTTCTGCTGGCTGGAGTTCATACATGTATCAGGCTTCCTCCCCACACTCCCTGCCTGTCTCCTCCTCTGCGCCTGGCATTTATTATGATTCAGAACTCAGCCGACGTATTTCCTTCTGTCCTGCCATTCAGAGCCCAGATTCTCTCTTCACTTGTGTTTAGTCAGCTCTTGAATCCATCTGATGCCAGTTACCACATTTTCTAGTTCTAGCTTTCTTACTTAGTACTTTTAATGTGCCATGTGATACTTTTTAGTTCCCAGATCTGCTTCCAAATCTTGTCTTTCGCCTCTTTGAGTCTAAGAAGCTTAGTTTTTAAAATCTGTACTTGATGACCTGATTTCCATCCTCCTTGGGAGACTCCAAGTTTACCTTTCACTCGGGAGGCTGAGGCGGGAGGATCTCCTGGAGTTCAAGACCAGCCTGGGCTACATAGTAAGTTCAAGTCCGGCCTGAACTACATAGTAAGACTCTGTCAAAAAAAAAAAAAAAAACCAACCCAGGTTTATTTTTCATCAGGTTTTGTCCTCTCAGGGGCTTGGTTATTTTCTATTGTGCACCAAGCATCATGTTTTAAAAATTACTTGTGGTGTAATCTGAAGTCTGGGATCATGTTACTTTTCTCCAGAAAAAGTTTGCATTTGGATCATTTGGGGCCTCTAGTAATCTGGAACCACTTCATAGAATCTCACTGATAAAATTAATCTGGGCTGGGTGTGGTGGCACACACCTGTGATCCTAGCACACAGGAAGCTGAGGCAAGAGGATCCCTGTGAGTTCGAGGGCACCCTGGGCTGCACAGCAAGACCTTGTCTCAAAAAAAAGGAATGTGGAGCTGGGCTTCAGTCATGGCGAGAGACCCTGGCTTCCGTGTCACCCTACCCCTGGCCACAGCTCCTTGGAGGACACCATGAGGGGCAAACTTACTAAACCTGGCTCGGGAAGCACCATGCTGCAGCCTTTGTGCCTCTGGCTCAACAGATTGCCAGGAGTGCTGAGTACCTTTTTGGTTTTTCACTTGCCTGTTCAGGAATTTCAGGTGTCTCTAGGGAAAAGGACCCTCTAGCATACAGCACATTTGCATCTCCATTTCTATTTCCTTCCAAATTTTGGAGTGATTCTTTCCCACTTTCTTTGTTCAATTTTTTTTTTTTCTTTTTTGTGCTATGGATCAAAATCAGGCCTTGCACTTGCTAGGCAAGCACTTTACCACCTGAGCTAAATCCCCAACTCCTGTTTGTTCATTTTTTGAGACAGGGTTTGCTATCCAGGTTGGCCTTGAACTCACTATGTAGCCCCAGGCTGGCCTCAAACTCAAGGTGATCCTCCTGCCTAGGCCTCTCGAGTGCCGGGATTACAGGTGTGCAACACCACGCTCAGCTGGGAAAATGTTTAAAATCGGATGCACTTTTCTCTGGTCTAATTTGAGGTCCCCTCCAGACAGAGTCGCTTCTCTGATGCCTCAGTGACCCGCGTATCCAGAGGTGGCAGCGCTGTCCCTGCTGCCTGGGTACCCAGAGGGAGACGCTGGGGCCAGACTTCCTCATTCCCGTGCCAGCCAGGGACCCGGTGACCTTCGGGCTGGGGCGAGCAGGAATGCCGCTGAGCGACACTAACCCTGCTGCGGGAGGGGCCGGGAGGGGCCGGCGCGCGGTCCTCGCTCCCCGGAGACCTCAGCTTCCCGCAGACCCGCTTTCCCCTGCGCCGGCCTCTCGGGGGCCGGCGCTCACCTGCGTGTGCGTGTGGCCTCTGCCCGTGTCGCGGAGCTCCGGGAGGAGGGGGCGGCGAGCGGCGGGCTGGGCGAGGCCACAGCTGCCTGCGTGCGCCCTGGAAGGGCTTTATGTGAGCTGTGACTTCCCGTGCGCTGCGTGTGCACAAGCTGTGCCGTGTGTCTCCGCGGAGATCAGGGTTATGAGGGGTCTTCTTCCCTTGCAGCCGCTGAGATCTGACCCTCAGCAGTACGCACTAACCCAGCACTCTGGAGGCTGAGGCAGGAGGATCGGAGGTTGAGTGCAGCCTGGGCAATTTGGCATTTTAGTGGGGCTGTGAAGGGCTGAGTTCATGGATTCCTTCAAGGGATGTGATCAGCATGCGCTGCAAACTTGGATTAAAATACACACAGGAGAAGGGGTGCAAGAGGCCTGGCAGGGCATTAAAAGGAACCAAGATGTTTCATCTGAGTACTGACTCTCCATGGTGATCAGGGTGCACTGCGAACGGGTACTAATCAAAATGAAATTTTAAAAAAGTCTTAGCCCCTGTCTCAAAATAAAAATGGGCTGGAATTTAGCTCCATACGAAGGCCCTGGGTTCAACTCCCAGGATGAAAAAACAAGCAAACAAAAAAGACCACAATCACGTAAACAGCCAACGTCCGCAGAGTCGCTCGTGTGCTAAAACACGGAGGCAACTCAAGCGGGAATCCTGGGAAGACCTCGTGGGCAAGGACGCAGGACTCCTGGTGACGACGCTTACGGGGGGGGTGACAATCATGAGGGGCTCAGGTGTGGAGAGAACTGTAGGGTGGGTGCAGCTTGGGGGTAGAGTGCTTGTCCAGGGTGCATGGCCCTGGGTTCAATCTCACATGCCACAAGAAAAGAAAGAAGGAAATAGATGTACAGGGTCTCGCTTTGTAGCCCAGGCTGGCCTTGAACTCACAGCAGTCCTCCTGCCTCAGCCTCCCAAGTGATGTGCTCATAGGCGTGCACCACTACCCCCAGCTAGGGGTCAGAGTTTTAACCTTTAATCAAGTCTTTTTTTTTTTTTTTTTTTTTTTTTGAGACAGGATCTCACTAGGTAGTTCAGGCTGGCCTCGAACTCATGGCATCCTCCTGCCTCAGCCTCCCGAGTGCTGGGATTATAGGCATGAGCCACCATGCCTGGCAATCAAGCCTATTAACATCTCCCAGAAATGTGAATCGGACAGCTCCGTCCGCACCTCCAGCGCCCGCAGCTCTCGGGGCCCAGAGCTGGTGGGTGGTAACTCACTGCCCATCAGCAAGACACAGCTTGGCAGGGTGTCGGGAGTCGGGCTGGGTCATAACGGGCGCTCAGATGCAAGCCCGTGATTTCACTGGCTTCTTGCTTTATTATTTTCATTTCTTTTTACAAGTTTACACCTTATAGAGCCAGCGCTTGGCCCAGCGCCCCCCTCGCTCCCCTGAGTCCTCTCCCAGTACCAACAGGACCTTGTCCCCCAGCCCGGAAGCCTCGTTCTGGCCTGCGCCTCCCCACCTTGAGACAGCCACGATGTCTTAGGACCAAAAACACACAAATCATAAAGGAAAGATACTGATAAACTGGATTTTCTCAAAATTAAAAACTTCCGCTGTTTGGAAGACACCATCAAGAACATGGAACGGGTCAAGCGTAGTGGCACATACCTGTAATCCTAACACTCTGGGAGGATGAGGCAGGAGGATCGGAAATTTGAGCCCAGCCTGGTAAGTTAGTGACCTGGACAGACCTTGTACCAAAATAAAAAGGACTGAAGATAGAGTTCAGTGCAAAGGTCCCGGGTTCCAGCCCTAGTAAAAAACACAGCTGGCGTGGTGGCGCATGCCTGTAGTCCCAGCTCTCAGGAGGCCGAGGCAGGAGGATCTCACGGTCAAGGCCAGCCTAGGTCCCTGAGCAAGAGCTTGTCTCAAAACAAAATCAGAAGGGCTGGAGTGCTTGCCTAGCACCTGTGAGCCCTGGGTCCCCTCCCCAGCACCTCACTGATAAAACGCATTTCAGAAAGAAAAACTGTGTACCTGGAATGGCTATGTTTTATTGCATGCAAATTGTAATGATGTGGTGTTTTTTTAAAAAGGTGGTTTCATAAGAAAAATAATATAATCTGTGTTTTTCTTTTCCAAATTTTTATAAGTATACGTTTGCAGTAGATAATGATTTCACACATTGTGAGGAGTTTGTATGTGTGCATCACACATCTAGATGATAAACTTTTATTTTTCGAGACAAGGTCTCGCTGTGGAGCCCAGGCTCGCCTTGAACTCTTGGCGATCCTCCTGCCTCAGCCTCCCGAATGCTGGGACTACAGATGACAGTATTTTGCTCTATAGAAAAGGTCTCTTAGGTGATCCCACCCACGAATCTGTTTTCCCTTTAAGCCCGCCCCCCTGCACGGTCCAGTTGAGCAGGGCCAGGAGGAGGCGACCGGGCTGTGAGCTCATATCTCTGTCTCTGCTCAGTGCCGTATTTAGAAAAGATTAAATCAAAACTGTGAAATTACAACGCGCTGAGTGACAGCTCCGGGAGACAACAGCTGTGGCACCCGAGCCTCGTCCCACCAGCCCAGATCTGCACTTGGGGTCACCGTTTTCCACTGGCGCGAATCCCGGGACGGGAAGAGCTGTCCTCTGCTGCTTCCTGGCCACCTGCTGCCGCCCGGTGACAGAGCAGAGGGGAGACCGGAGGGCCCCGCGCATGCGGGGCAAGCAGAACCGTCGCCAGGCACCCCGCGGAAGTGACCCTGCCAGGACTCCGCATCCAGGACGAGGACTCCCGTGTGTGCCTGCAGGCGGGACGTGGCATGGGAGGAGTGTGTTCTGATACAGTGAGGCCTGGTACATTGTCAGATAACCCGAAGTAACTAAAGGATCCAAGATACAGGCCTGGCGTGGTGGGGCACAGCCATGAGCCCAGCCCTTGGGAGGCTGAGGCAGGAGGATCGCCGAGAGTTCCAAGCCAGCCTGGGCCACACAGCCCAACCCCGTCTCAAAAAGCAGGTAGCACAGGTCTGACAGCGCCGGCTGGGCTCCAGGGCACCGTGACTCGCCTGGCGCCCTATTAATAGAAAGGGCTGTGGGGGAGTCCAGAGCCGCCGAGTCTCCTGGTGGGGCCTGAGCCTCGAGGAGGCATGGACACCATTGTCCTTTGTGCATTTGTTCTCAGGGGGAGAGAGGGCAGGGTGTTGTGTATTCAACATTCACTTTTATAATCAAAAAATTTAGAAGGAAATCAGGATTTTTCTGGGTACATTTGATTTTGGAAAGTTCCCTTTGTACATGGTAAAGTGGACAGACTTTCTAGTCTGTGCTTATTGGTCCTACTTTTCTAACCCAAAAATGTATTTACATATCTACTTTTTGTTCTTTGGTTGGTTTTGAGACAGGATCTTGCTAGGTAGCCCAGGATGGCCTGAAACTCACGGAGATTCTCCTGCCTCAGCCTCTTGTGTGCTGGGATGACAGGTGTGCAGCACTGCACCCCACTTAAAATTTTTTAATATCATGCATTTGCCCCAATCCAAAAGCCCTGACTGTCTGTCTAGAGAGACTGAAACGTCTGGAGCCAAGACAGCCGGTAGCAATCTGGGTCCTGAGACCCGAAGTAGAATCCTGCCAGGACGTGAGGACCTGGAAGCCTATTTATTTATTTATTCTAAACTGATGCTCTCTGTACCTCTTTGTAAATACAAAACACACCAAGACTCCTGGACATCTGAGGAACGATGTCCAACGGCAAGAAATGCACCAGCAGAGAGTGCGGCACAGGAGCCAGGGAGCTGGAGCACGCCTGCAAGCCCACCACTGCGGGAGGCTGAGGCAGGAGAATCACAAGTTCGAGCCCACAGGGCAACTCTACAATACAGTGAGATCCTGCCTCAAAATAAAAACAAGGGTGAGAGACGTAGGTCAGTGCGAAGGCCTTGGGTTCAATCCCCAGGACAAGGAAGGAAAGAGAGGAGACACAGAAAGGACTGAGCAGCGGGCGCGGTGGAGGCCCGTGTATGTAACCCCGTCAAACTGGGCGGCCCAGGCAAGATGCGCAGCCGGGGCCAGTTAGTGACTTAGGGAGCACCCGTGTGCAATAAAACTAATAAAGGGCTGGGGGTGCAGCTTGGTGCAAAGGCCCTGGGTTCCAGCCTCAGTGAAAAAAAAAATTTTTTTTTAATAAAAAGAAAATGAAAGAAGATAACATGCCCCACGCAGCATGTGCGGGCCACCTCCCGCAGTGCCCCTGGGAATCGGGTGACTGGGCTCTGAGTCACGTGAGTCTACGTGCCGGCCATACCGTCAGCGGGACGCTTCCCAGAAGCCCCTCCTGCCTCGGCCTCCCACTCGGCTCAGACTCTCGCCTCTGCCCCGCCCCGGCGTCCTGCCCGGCCTCCCCCCCCAGCCCCCGCCTCCTCCCGGGCCGGCTCCCGTCCTGGCCCTGCAGCCTCGGTTCGGTTCCGGGGTCCCGGGTCCCTGGACACCGCGGGGAGCAGCAGTGGAGCCTGCTACCACCCCAGCCCTTTAAGGAAAAAAATTTTTTTATTATTTTGAGACAGAGTTTGGCTATGTCACTAAATTGCCCAGGTGGGCGCACACCTGCCATCCCAGCACTCTGGGAGGCTGAGGCAGGAGGATCCCATGAGTTATAGGCCCGGGTTACATATGGAGACCCTGACTCGAACTAATAAACAAAGTCAGATTTGCTAGTTGGCCAATCGCTTGGTGACTAAATTATCCCAGGACCGAGATGTGTTTGATAATAACTTGAGGTGTGCAGTTACCGAGAGCTGGGTGCCAGCCATGCGCGTGCCCTGTCCCTTAGCCCTGCTGTCCTCTGTCCCGGACTCTGCTGGCCTCAGAACGTGACAGATGACATCCGGCCGAAGGCAGCAGGTGGATGATCAGTGTTTGGGGATGCTGTGGGCAGGTTTTCAGGGCAGTCAGCCGGGTGGGGTGCCGCAAGCCTGTCTGGGTAGGGACTGAATGTTTCTTCACTGTGCCCCGGAGTGCCCCTTATCATCACCTGGAGAATTCGTTCTCCTCACTTTCTTGTGGGCCTTCCTTGGTTTTTGTTTTCTTTTTTCCAGTTCTGGGCTTTGGATGCGGGGCCTTTGCCTTGAGCTCAGTCCCCAGCCCTCTTGTTTGTTTTGCGAAAGGTCTTGCAAGTTGGGCTTGAATTTGTAATTCTCCTGCCTCAGCCTCCCAGATGCTGGGATTATCAGTGTGCGCCATGACACCTGGTTTAACTATTTTTAAACAGTCAAATTATTCTTTTGTAAAAAAAGATTTTTTTTTTTTTTTTTTTTGAGACAGAGTCTCTCCACGTAGTTCAAACTGGCCTTGAACTTACTATGTAGCCAAGGCTGGCCTCGGACTCATGGTGATCCTCCTGCCTCAGCCTCCTCAGTGCTGGGATTACAGGCATGTACCACCACACCCAGCTTGTAAAATATTTTTAAATCTAACCAAGCGCACAGATTGTTGAATGTTTGGATGCAGTATTTCTGGCTTATCCGCATTGGTACCAATTGCTACTTGGAGTCCAAATTTGGCTTGAGACACAGGGTCACTTTCTGAGCGTGGGTTAGTTACCTACTGACTGAGCCTGCCTTCCCCTCTGGAGAGTGGAGATCCTGACCATCATTTCCCAGCCACGTGGGCTAAGAAGGGTTCACACCGGGAAGGCCGTGGAGGCACACACCTGTGATCCCAGCACTCCGGGAGGCTGAGGCAGCAGGATCCCTATGAGGTTTTTGGGGTTTTTTGTTTTTTTTGGTTTTTTTTTTTTTTTGGTGCTGGGGATCGAACTCGGGCCCTTGGGCTTGCAAGGCAAGCACTTTAACCACTGAGCTAAATCCCCAGCCCAGGATCCCTATGAGTTTGATAGCAGTATGGGCTGCACAGTGAGTTCAAGTCCAGCCTGAGCTACCTAGCGAGATCCCATCTCAATTAATTAATTAATAGGTCTGGGTTCAATTCCCAGTACCACACACACACACAAAATAAAAAGCACATAAATTGAAATGAACTCAAATGTAGATTTCTATCCTGGCTCAAGGAACTTTACCTGGAATGTCCCCGATCTAAAGGAATGTTAACATTCCTGGAAGCACAATTCTCTAAGCAGACAAGTGAACATATAAATAAAAGTACAATGTAAGCATGTACAGCAAGCACGCAGTTAAAATTAACATAAATATGTACGTGAAAGGGGTTCCCCTCAAACATATTAAGTATCTGTGCACGAAAGTCCCCTTAGCCTTAAACATTTGGAATATCAGTTTGTTCAGGTTTTTTGGTTTTGGGGGTGTTTTTTGGCTTTTTGAAACAGGGTCTCACTATGTAGTTCAGGCTGGCCTTGAACTTGTGGCTACCCTCCTGCCTCAGATTCCTGAGTGTTGGGATCACAGACCGTTCCCACCATTTACAGAAGGAGAATCTCCGAATCTCCCTGCGTCTCCGATCCCAGCACTCAGGAGGCTGAGGCAAGAGGATCGAAGTGAGTTCCAGGCAACAGGGCTCTACGGTGAGGTCGAGGCCCTGCGTATAATCTCCCTTCCTCTCATGGGACGGGCTCTGCCCTGGGCCTCCTCAGTCCCTCTGGCTTACAGAGACTTGGCTGAGTGCTCCCTGTTGGCAGCCGCACCCGGCGCCTGGCTTGGTCCCTGGGAAGCAAGGATCCTGAGCTGGAGGTGCCCCTGGCAGGGCAGGGGTGGTGCGTGTGCATGCCGCACAGCTCCAGGGGACACTGTGGTTGCATCTGGCAGAGGACAAAGCAGAACAAGTGAGAGCATGGCACCCACAACACCTCTACAACTCAGGTCTACACGGGGCTGGGGAGTCTGGCACTGCCCAGGAGGCTGAGACAGGAAGAGCGCAAATTCGAGCCCAGCCTGGGCAATTTATGGACTCAGCAAGACCCAGTCTCAAAATAGAAAGCAATTTTCAAAGGGCTGGAGGCATAGCTCAGAGCCGGACCCCGGGCTCGACCCCCACACCTCCTAGACTCACGCTTTCCGGGAAACACACACCACAACGCTCACAGTGTCTGAGAGGCTGAGGCAGGAGGATTGCATTGTGGTGTGGAGAGGAATAGTTTGGGTTTCTTCCTTTACATCACTCAAAGGGCAGAATCCCAAGAATCTGGTTTAATGACCGTAATTGCTTTCCTTCTCCACCTTGGAATCAGGCACCTTTTCTCAGGCAGCTGGCGGGAAAGATGGCGTTTATAGAGACTGCCCGAAGAAAGCACCAACCAACAGCCCAAGCCCAAGTCTCTTCACAGTCACCCTCTTCCTCGTAGGTAAGGCGGAGACGCAGAGAGATGACCGGCTGCTTATTATCAGATGATTTCTGTTTACTTTGCTTGTGGAGTGACTTCAGGATCTCGTCCACTGACACTGGCCTGTTTGGGAAACTTGGCTGCTCTCGCCCCATCCTGATTTCTCAGCTGAGCGTTGGTGGGCTGGGCTCAGCCTGCTGATATAAAACCATGTCCTTTCATGAGTGACTCCACCGCGCTGGGCCCCACACAGGGACTTACTCCAGGCTGCACCCCAGGATTGTTATCTACCATGTCCACCAGGAGGGCGCCCCAGGACTGGGAGTGAACCCAGGGCCTTCCCTAGCTGCCACAGTGGTCCATGAGTGTGATCGCAGCACTTTGGGAGGCTGAGGCAGGGGGACTGCCAGTTTGAGGCCAGCCTGGGCAATTTAGCAAATCAGTGAGACACTGTCTCAAGTAAAATAAATAAAATAGAATAGGGCTGGGATGTAGCTCAGTGCAAAGGCCCAGGGTCCAATCTCCAGTACTGCAGAAAAATAAAACATATAAAAATTATTTTTATAAGAGAAAACACAAAATGTCACCACTGTATGGGGAGTCCACATCAGGAGGGCAGGCCGGGTGCCGGGTTCCTTCTGGACATGCAATAAGGAGGAGTGTGGGCTCCTTGTTCTTAGACAAAGAAGATAAAAGGGTGCAGGAGTGAGACGTGGTGGCACATGCCTGTGACCCCAGCACTCGGGAGGCTGAGACAGGAGGATCGCTGTGAGTTTGAGGCCAGCCTGGGCTACATAGTGAAACCCTGTCTCAAACAAAACAAAATATCAAGAACTACAAAAAGGTTAACAGGCTTATGTTTACCGAATAAATGACCAAGCGAGACTAATTATTCATCTCTTTGCAACAAAACAAGCACATGTTTTATTGGAAAAACCTGTTCCCAAGGCTGTCATTTCCAGAAAACAACATCTTATTGCCGCAATTCTTGAAGCCACTTTTTTTTTTTTTTTTGAGACAAGGTCTCGTTATGTACCTCAGGCCAGCCTGGAGCTCACAGCGATCCTCCCGCCTCAGCCTCCTGCATGCTGGGCTGACAGGCACGGGCCACCACCCCCAGCTGTTTCTGTATTGTTGACGTCAAGTCTTCCTTTGGGGAAGTTGGACAGATTGAAAACACATTGTGAAATCTCCCAGCGTGGAGAGCGCACCCTGCTTCTGCCTGCCGAGTCTGGGCAGATTTCCTGAGCTGGCCGGGAGGGGCGTGAGAACTCGGGCTCCCATCGCGCAGGACCGCAGGGACCAGGCTCACCGAGACGCCGAGGCCGGCACGTCTTGCACCTCGCCCTGTCTGAGGAAGTGTGAGCGGTGTGAGCAGCGCGAACAGAGGGGGTTCCCCAGTCAGCGTCGCCGCGGGGCAACAAGCAGCAAAGGGGAGCTGCCGGTGCCGGCGTCCTGCTGTCCTGCAGGCCACCACGGGGCGGGGTCATGGTGAGGGGACCCTGGCTTCCCTCTGTTTTGGTTGCTGAATCAGGGTCTCTGTGTAGCCCAGGCTGGCCTTGACTCACTGTGGAGCCCAGCTGGACACCGACTGGCAGTAAACCCTCCTGCCTCAAGTGCGGGGCTGACAGGCATGCACCCCCCAAGGAAGTGCATAGAATCTCGGGGTACATTAGCTGGGCCTGAGTTGATGGTTGCGACCCCAAACAGAAAGCTAGTGGCGGGGGACTCTGATGGCTTCCTCAGACGGTCACTTGTCAGAGCGGTTCTGGGGGCCGGCGCAGGCCTTGGATATGCGCTGGGAGGAGACATGGTGCCCTGGTGGGCGCTGACGACTGAATGAACTAGTTCAGAGTTAAGAAGTGCTGTCTAAATAGGAAACGGGAGACGTTCCTTGAGAGGGAAGCCGACCAGGAGATGTGGGAGCGGAGGAGAGAAGAATTAAGATGTGTTCTGCGCCTGCTCCTCCCGCGGGAATGGGATCATCCTATACTGCAGCCCTGCACTCGTCAAAGTAGAAATAAAAATTAGAAAGAACTACTACTCAGAGGACTCGCGTTATCAGGCTTGATGGCGCACACCTAGCCCCTCAGAAGGCCAAGACAAGAGGATCACAAGTTCAGGCCAGTTTGAACAACCTAAAGAGACCGTGTTTCAAAATAAAATGTAGGCTGCAAATGGCCGCACACACCTTAATCCCAGCCCTCGGGAGGCTGAGGCAGGGGGCTCACCACAAGTTCAAGGCCAGCCTGAACTACATAGCAGGACCCTGTCTCAAAGAAACAAACAAAAAAAGTAAACAAAAGAAAAGAAAATGTAGAAAAAGTGGAGGTGCTGGGGACGTAGCTTAGTGATAGAGCCAGCTTGCTGAGTGGGTGGGGCGCCCCATCCAGGTCTGCCAATATTTACCATCAGGGTGGGAGACCAGCCAGGGCGCGGGTTGGAGTGACGGCCAGGGAAGGAGACCCTGGAGTCACTGCACATCCGAGCCTCCCTCTGATGAGCAGGTGTGTGGGACAGACGGATGGAAGGCACGGAAGGCTGCTTCGCGGGGAGACACAGAGTTTAATGCCCTGCGGGACCCGATCCGCAACTTCGCCCCAATCTTCTGCTCCTGGGGCTGCGGACTCAGGCCTCCTTCCTGCCCTCCCGGAAGTTTAAATCCACACCCGCCCTGGCCCGCCTTATATTTTCCTCTTTAAGAACTAGAGTTTGGAGCTAAATGTGGTTATGCCGCACACACCTTAATCCCAGCACTATAATTACACCTATAATCCCAGCATTCTGAGAGGCTGAGGCAGAAGGGTCAAGAGTTTGAACACAGCCTGGACAACTTAGTGAAATAGCAAGACGCTCTCAAATTTTGTTTTGTTTCATTTGTTTTTGAGACAGGATTTCGATATGCAGTTCAGGGGGGTTGAACTCACACGATCCTCCTGCCTCAGCCCCCCGAGTGCGGGGATCACAGGTGTGTACCACCACGCCCAGCTCTGTCTCCAAATTTTAAAAAGGGGTTGGAGATGTAGCGCAGAGTGAAGGCCCTGCGATCAAGCCCTGGTTCCATGAAATAACAACAATGACAAGGACAAATGGGAATTGGGCAACCTCTTTCCTGTTTCATGAAACAGGTCACTGAAGGGCGAGTGATAAACATAACATCGGGGCTGAAGTCTTCTTCCTTTGGTCGTTTGAGGCAGGGTCTCGGTGTGCAGCCTGGGCTGGCTTTGAACACCAGGCAACCCTCCTGCCTCAGTCTCCTGAGGGCTGGGACTACAGGCATGGAATACCACGCCTGATTTAAAATCTTTGTCTCATGACATCTGCTAAGGGATTTTATTCCTGTGTGATAGGAGATTTGTAATGCATTAATTGGCACTAATGTATACACATGTACGTATACGTATTTTTTGAGACAGGGTCTCGCTATGTAGTTCAGGCTGGTCTTGAACTCTTGGTGATCCTCCTGCCTCAGCCTCCTTAGTGCTGGGATTACAGGCATGTGCCACTATACCTGGCTAGTAAGTGGCTTTTTTTGTCTGTTGGAGGTACTAGGGGATTGAATCTAGCCCTTCGTACTGAACTACATCTCCAGCCCTTTTTATTTTCTGAGACACTCTTTCATTCTTCTTTTAAAATTTTAAAATTTTTATTAGTCCATGTTTGCAGTACATAGTGACTACATTTGTGGTAGGGAATTAGTACATGTACATAACACACCTAAATTCTCTTTTTCCCTTTTCCCCTTCACCTCCTTTTTTTTTTTCCCCAGCATCAGATTCATTTGCTTATCTTATAATTCTTGGCCGGTTAATTATCATAATACAGATTAACAGACAGATTAATAAGCCAAAAAGCATATAAAACATATAAGACAATTATACTAAATTAAAGTACACTTTTAGATACATTGTCCATGCTGCATTACAATAACATTTTATCTCTCTTTTTATGCACTTCATTTATATATTGAGTTTCTCATGTAAGAAAAACCATGTGATATTTATACTTGTGTGTTTCTGCTTTTGTTTTTTTGTTTTTATTTGGTGCTAGGGATCGAACTCAGGGCCTTGTGCTTGCTAAGTAAGCACTCTAACCACTGAGCTAAATCCCCAGCTAGTTTGTCCTTTATGGCAGAGTAGTACTTCCTGGTGCGTGGACACCATGTTTTCTTCATCCGTTCATCTCCGATGGACACAGAGGCTGCTTTAGCTATTGAGAATTGTGCTGCTATAAGCATGATGTGCCTGGATCACGGTAATATGATGTCCTTAACTCTTTCAGGAGGATGCCTAAAAGGGGAGTAGAACCTCTACTTTCAGTTTTTTCAGGAAGCTGCATACTGATTTTCATAGAGGTTGTACCAGTTTACACTCCCGCCAACAGTGGAGAAGCTGCCCTTTTCCCCGCAGCCCGCCAGGATTGGTTACTGGATGATTTCTTGGTGACAGCCAATCTTTCTGGGGTGAGGTGGAATCCCAGGGCTGTTTTAATTTGCATTTCTCGAATGGGCAGCAGCGCTGAGCATTTCTGCATGTATTTATTGGTCATTTGTACTCCCACATCTAAGAAGTGTGAGCAAGGGCCCTTCCGAGTGGCAGAGCCGTCCAGGCTGGGTTTGCTATTGCAATCCTCCTGCCTCGGCCTTTCAGCGTGCTGGGACTGCAGGCGTGCACCACCACGCCTGGCTTCACTGTGGTGTCCTCAGGTGTAGACTCGCTGACCAGCATATTAGACAAAGTTTCCTGTGGCTTGGCTTGAGACAGGGAATGGCTCCACGTGAAATAATAATCTTAAAGCTCAGGGTGCTGGTGCGTGCCTGTAATCCCTGCCTCGGGAGGTAAAGCAGGAGGGCTGCTTTCTGGCTACACAGTGAGTTCGAGGCCAGCCTGAACTACACAGCAAGACTGTCTGAAAAAGCAAGAAAAGAAAAAAATAATAATTTTACAAAACCATTCATGATCTTGGGAGTAAATGGTGGAGAGAGAGGAGCTTGCTATGACCCAAACACACCCTGGACCTTTCAAGATGTGTATGTGTGTGCAGGTCTGTGTGTGTGTGTGTGTGGCCAGGTGTCGCAGCTTGTGTCTAGACGCCCCCCCCCCCGAGCCTCATGCATAGATGAGGTTTGTTCAGAGGTGGCTGGATCTAGAGAGTGTGATGCTGGGGTCAAGGGTGTGTGGTTACTACATCGGTCCACTGATCGGTTTGGCACCACCCTAAGCCGGGCAGCCTAGACCGGATATGAAAAGGGCCAGGAAGAAGCTGCTATTGTGGCTTGTGGCTGGTCGCTTGCTTGCTTTTGCTCTTGCCCGCCTGCCTGCCACGGACTGTCTCTCGTCTGTGAGCTACCATCAACCTCTCCTCCTTCAACTTCGGGTGTCCGGCGTTTTGTCTCGGCAAGGAGAAAAGTAACTAAGACGCCGGGGATGTGTGTGCTGGCCTCCTTACTGCTGCTCGGTCAAAACTCAAGAAAACCAGATTGAAAACTTGGCCTCTGCCTCTGCCGACCGAAACTGGGCTCCAGTCACTAAGGCAAAATCAAAACAAAACAGACAAGAATTTCGAGCGGACATTTTTCCTGCCAAGATATGATTTTTCCTTGATGCTGTTTTATAGTCAGGCCAATATTCCAATGGAAAAAATAGGCAGGCGGGTCAAGAGTTCAGCATGACTCTCGGTGATTTTCGACCTGAAGTCACATCACGAACACGCCAGTGACTGTGTCCTCTCCTGCCGGGGACGCGCGGCTGTCCGTCTCCCACAGGATGTTTTTAAGCAGAGAAGGAGAATAATCTCATGGTGTTTTGTGTGCTGGGAATGCAGTCGCAAGCCGATTTATGTGCCTGGTGACCCTCGGCCAGGCGCCTGTTCTCGGCCGGGCGCTCGCCGGAAACGCCTGCCTTGTTCTGGGACAGCGGCGAGAGCGAAGCAGCCTGCGCCCGGGCGAGCACTTTGGTAGTGTCAGACTTCTCAGATGCTTGTAAAGTGAGTTATTTTCTTGCTTTTATTCCTGTCAGAGTCCCTGACTACATACCTAGGAGAATGCCTCGTTTAGAAGTCTTGAGTTACTGACCAATTTCCTGTCCTTTTGTCTTGTTCTGAGACAGGGTCTCTCTACATGGCCTGGGCTGGCCTTGAACTCGCAGGCGTCCTCCTGCCTCAGCCTCCCCTGAGTGCTGGGATGACAGGCGTGCGCCACCTCGCCCGGCTGCAGACTGACACATTTCCTACTGGGATGCAGAAGCAGGCTTGGTGCGTCCCCCTGCAGTGAGTCAGTGTGACTCAGGCGGAGGTGAGCCGCCCACGAGTCGGAGAAACCGCTTCCTCTGCCGGGGCACTGGGCCGAGCAAGCCCTGCCCTGCCCTCGCCTGGCTCCTGACAGCCCTGTTCCGGCTTGAGCTGGCTCAGCCCGCAGCTGTGTGAGAGGGGTGTGTCTCCCGACCAGCTCTCTGGTGACACGGAACCCTTGTGTCCTTTGTTGGCCGAACTCAGCCCATGCCTGAGCACCACTCTTGTTCCAGGCTTGCCTTGAGTTCGAGGTGATCCTCCTGCCTCAGCCTCCCAAGAGCTGGGGGTGCGGGCATGTGGTCCACCTGTACTCCCAGCACTTGTGGGCTTTTAACCAGCAGTGTCCCAGAACTTGGGGACCTCTTCTAGACAAGGTCACACTGTAAGTCCTGCAGGTAACACCCATGTTCTCGCTCCCCTGGGGTCCTGGTGGGGCTTGAACTGGCCTCCGCCTCTGGGGAGGCTTCCAGGATTGCAGGCTGAGCCCCTCACCCCACCCCCCATGCAGGGCCCTTTGTCCTCTTCTGACCAGATGGGAACTGGGCACCTGGGTGACTGCTTGTCCTCTGTGGTCCCCACCCTGCTCAGGGCTAGAGACAGCTCCAGTCTGTGACTTGGCGGAGCATGTCGCCACCGCACTGCTGTCATGGTCACCGCCATTACCATGTCTGTGCCTGGTGCAGGTGGCCCTGCGAGGCCAGCAGTTGTCCCAGGTGCCAGCGGTGCCCTAGAGGTGAACACCAGAGTCCCAGGGCTCCGAGTGTCATGGCCTGGCAAACTCCACGGCCTGGTTCCCCAAGTCATGAAAATCTTATGCTGACCTCCAGCCAAAATCCCCCGTCAGGAAGAGAACAGAAAGGGCGGGCGTGGGGCGCTCACCCGTCATCCCCCCGGCACTCAGGGGGCCGAGGCAGGAGGGTCACGGGGAGCTCAAGGCCAGCCCAGGCCACACAGTGAGACTCTGTCTCAAGCAAAGCAAAAAATAAAAAGCAAAAACAAGAGCAAAGCCAAGTCTGCTCGCCCGGGGGGGTGGGGGGGGCCCAGGTCCTGTCCTGTCTGCTCCACGCTGACCCCCTTCCAGCAGGCAGGGAGCTTGTAACCCAAGCTGCGTTCAATGGCCCTGACTGGCAGCTCCCACCCGGTGCTGTCCCCAGCTGCCACTTTCAGCACCAGCTGCGACTTGGTTCTGAATGTGCTGAACGCTGCTGGTGCCCTGACGGGCCTGGGGACAGGAAACCCGGGACAAGGCCAGCTACCAAAGCGCGCGTCTCCTCCACGTCTTCCTTATCGGAAGTCCTGAACGGCCACCTTACTGTCCCGTGGCTCCTGCTGTGAAATAGTCCAACAGCTTAAAGATCAGGAGGTCCAGCAGGGCCTGGTGACACTGCGATCCCAGCACTCGGGAAGCTTGAGGCAGGAGGATTGAAAGGTGGAGCTCGGCCTGGGCAACTTAGCAAAGCACTGTCTCAGAATAAAAATAAACTTAAAAAGCTGGGCAGGGTGGCACATGCCTGTCGTCCCAGCACTCGGGAGGGAGGCTGAGGCAGGAGAATTGCCGTGAGTTCGAGGCCAGCCTGGACTAATAGTGAATTTAAGGACAGCGTGAACTACATAGTGAGACCCTGCCTGAAAAAAAAAAAAAAAACAGAAAAAATAAATAAAAAGAGCGATATTTCTTTTTGTTGTTGCTTTTTGAGACAAGATCTCACTATGCATCTCAGGCTGGCCTTGAACTCACCTTGTAGCCCAGGCTGGCCTCAAACTTGCAGCAGGCCTCCTGCCTCAGCCTCTCCAGTGCTGTGGTGACAGGCTTGCACCACCACGCCCAGCGGAGGACAGTATTTCTCTGAGAACTGTGTTGACACAGACCTCTCGCTGCTGTTTGGGGTCAGCCCATCCTTGTGTCTCTGACATCTGTGCTGTGGGGCCAGGGACAGTGTGGACACCACCCCGTGGGCTCGCCAGGCCCCCTGTCCTCAGTCGCTCGTCACACCCGCTCCTTTGGCAGCCCTACCACAGCACCTGGGACGCATGTGACCAAGGGGCAGTTGGGTCTGAGCAGGCAACTGCAGCCAGGAAGGGCTCATGGCCAGTGCCAGCGCCCGGCGGCACAGCTGTGCCCGGGCCGGCGGCCAAGTGTATGGCGTCCTCGTGTGACACAGAGGCCAGGCGGGGAAAAGCCACCAGCAGCAGGGATGGCTGACGGTAATGGCAACGGCTGGGTCAAGCAGGGCAGGGGTGGCAGACAGGCGGGGAAGTGGGGGCCCCAGGGACAGCCTCCCATCCTGCCCTAGTGTCCCTCCCAGTCCTGCCTGATAGCAGGTGCAGGGAGTGACGGTGCTCAGCTGACAGTGGGAGCACAAAGTTATTATTATTGTTATTACTGAGCCCGGGTCTCACTACATAGCCCAGGCTGGACTTGAACTCCCGGCGATCCTCCTGTCTCAGCCTCCTGAGTGCTGGGATTGCAGGGACGCTCCACAACACCCGGCTCGTTAACCAAATTACTGCCTGCAATATTAATTTCTGTGGGCACGGCAGTCATCTACAAGTCTATTTGGAGCCTACAGGAGAATGCTTGAGGTAATTCCACTCCAGGTAAATGTTTAGGTAACGAAGAGAGAAGATACTAAGATTGCACATTCCCTTGCCATTTTTACTCTTCTGCTTTGAGATACGCCGTAGTAATTGTGAGTCCTCAGGAAATCCACTTTGGGTTGATACTGATCATTTCTTACACTATTTAAAAATGGAACAGCGGGGCGCAGAGGCACACACCTGTGACCCCAGCACTCGGGAGGCCGGGGTGGGAGGGTCGCTGTGAGCTTGAGACCAGCCGGGCTGCACAGTGAAACCCTGTCTCAGACAAAGAAAGCACAACCTGCTGATGGTAGTGTCATCAGTGACCCTGAGGGCTCCCAGTGTTGCTCCTGCCGCTGCCCACAGGTGCCACACCGGCGAGTCCCCGGGCTCTGCCACCAGCTGAGGCCCCTACCTCGCCCTCCGGTGCCACCCGCCCAGCCAGTGCTGCGCGCTCGCCCATCCTGCTTCTTTGCCCGCACTGGTGGTGGCCAGTTTCTCTCACTATGGCAAATCCCCGAGACCATTAGGCAGACAAGAGGAAAGGTTCGATTTGGCTCTGGCTTCAGAGGTTCTGGGTGCTGCACTTGGCCCTGTCCCTCTGGGCCCGGGTGGGGCCACCTGCTTCCCTCACGCAGCTGGAAGGAGAGCGAGAGATGAGGGCTAGATTCCTGCCCTGCCCTCAACAGCGTGCCTGCCGGTACCCCAGCTTCCTCTCCACCTCCTCAGGGGTCCCTGTCACCTGCTGCGCCTTTGCTTCAGAGCACTCTTATCCCGACCGGCACCTCCTTGCCCACACCCACCCCGCGCCCCTCAGCAATGTGCTCCCTGTGTCTTAGCCACTTTCTCATAGCTGGGAGAAAACACTAGACACCCACGATCGAAAGCAGGAGAGGTTTAGTTTTGCTCGTGATTTCAGCAGGTTCAGTCCGTGGTCAGCTGGCTCCAGGGCAGAAATGGCATGGTGGCAGGGTGCAGAGGGATAGAGAGGGGAAGGGCTGGGGACAAGGACACACCCTGCCAGGTCAGGCCCCAGTGACCACGTCCAACCAGCCGTACCTCCTAATAGCACATTCGGCAGAGATCGCATCAGCAGGTGAATCTGCTGACCGGTAGGCCATCCCATGATCCAATCACCTTCCACGCATGTGAGACTCTTGGGGGACATATAAGATCCAAACCATAACATTCCATCCACGCCCTCGAAAGTTTCCAGTCCACCTCATTAGGCAAAAAGCATTTAGTCTGTCTCTAATAGTTGCCCAAATCTTAACAGTTCCAGCACGGGTGAAAAGTCCAAGTCCAAAGTCTCCTGGGAGACTTGAGGCAAACTCTTAGCTGTGAGCCCCTGTTAAAAAAAAAAAAGTTAAACACTGCTGACATTCAGTGGTGGTGGGTAAGCATTCCTGTTCCCACAGGGAAGAACAGAAGGGAACCAGACCAAGGAAACCAGACCAAGGAAGATAGAACCCAGCAGAGCAGACATCAAATCCTGCAGCTTCATGGCCAGTGCCCAGGGCGGAGCAGGGAGTGGCAAGGCATGAGCTCCAGAGGACCTGGACAGTCCCAGCCTGGGGACATTGTTCATTGCATCCCACATGG
The DNA here is from genome assembly GCA_004026905.1 of Hystrix cristata. Taxonomy (NCBI): domain Eukaryota; kingdom Metazoa; phylum Chordata; class Mammalia; order Rodentia; family Hystricidae; genus Hystrix; species Hystrix cristata. Next base: position 148,614 of record PVJO010001201.1, read on the forward strand.
GCTCTGTCTTGGGCTGGCTCCATCATGCCTGTGGCCTTCCTCAGCAGATGACCCACATTCCTGGTGTCTCCACTGAACCTTTGACTTCACACTCCCAGCCTCACACATGGCCCTCTTGGGGCAGCTGCCTGGCCTCCCAGGCCTTCTTCCGAAATCTGAGTGGAAGCCTCTGTGACCCCACAACTCTTGCCTTCTGCATGCCTGAAAGACCAGAATTATGTGGGTGATGGTAAGGTCTGCTGCCGGTGATGGAAGCAATAGCTGGGCCCCTCAGACCATAACTGCAGTGGCCTCTGAATGCCTGGGTGGCTCAACTCCAAGAAACTTGCCTAGAGGACTCTGAATGAGCTGGATCCCTTGAGCTCTCCTCTCAAAGCCAAGCTTTACACTCCTCGCCTTTGAGCCTGCCATGGCTAGTGTTTTGCTGATTCCTGAGATGCCCTCAAGCCATCCTTCCTATTGTCCTAATGCGAAGTTCATAGCTTCTTTTTAATGCTAATCTTTTCAGTATCCTCCCTCTTCATGGCCCCAATTTTGCAGGTGCTGCCTTTCTGGCCAAGCTTCTTCTTCAAATCATTCAATTTGGTTTTTTGCCCCTGTTGCTCACAGTAGATCTGACTTAAAAGTGGCCAGCTATACCCATGCCATAGCCTAAACATTGGGCTGCCTAGAACTTTCCTCCACCAGATCAATTCTTTAAATTGAGCTTCACACAATGGCTTAGGACATGGGCAAATGCAGATAAATTCCTTGCCAGAATGTAACATGTGTGACCTCTAGTCTAGTTTCCAATACAGTCTTCATTCCCATCAGAGACCTTCTGAGCTTGGCCTTCACCGTCTGCATTCCCATTAGCATTCGGTGTTCTGAGCTCTGACCAGAATCTCCCGCTGAGCTGGGCTCACAGCATTCTAGGGCTTCTCTAACCAGGATCTCCAAACCTTTCCAAACTCCTCCCACAATCATTTCCAAAGACTTCCAAACCACGTGGTCAGGTACAGTCACAGCAAAGGTCTCCATCCTAGTACCCAATCTGCACTGATCCCCTTCCTGTTGCTGGTACAGAAGACCTGACATCTGCAGTTTAAAGCAGGAGAGGTTTATGTGGGCTCCTGGTTCCAGTCCAGGGTCAGCTGGTTGCAGAGCAGAAACAGCACACACAGGGGCCTGGCAGAGGAAAAGGTGTTCAAGCGATGGCAGCCAGGAAGCAGGGAATGAAGGGAGGAATCAGGGACAAGGATACACCCTCAAGTCACAGCTCAGTGTCCCCCCAGCCAGGCCCCACCACCTGATAGACCTGCGGCTACAGCCTCATCCATAGATGGACCCACAGAGGGCACAGTGCCCCATGAGCCAACCATCTTCTGGTCATGTGAAACTTTGGGGGACATTTTAGACTACAGTCACCCACACTCAGCAACCACAGGAGCCAGCCTGTCTGCCCAGGGTGGAGAGGCCCAGGGACGGAGAGGGATGTGCCTGGGTCCCGTGCTGCTCTCTCGGATGGGACATTTCTCGTTTCCTTCAAACCCCTCCTCGCCTTTGCAAACTCCCTCCTCTAACCTCTCTCGAGTTACCTGGTTTCTGTGTGCGTCTCATTCTTTCCCGACAGTGCCCACATGCACTTGTTTGCGGCATCTTGCGCACAGGAAGCAGGCTGTAATCTGTGTCCCTGGTGCAGGACACGCACACGAGGCTCCTCTGGCCTGGTGTGGGTGGCTTGGCATCAGCAGTGGAGCCGAAGAAGCAACAGCTGGGTCTGGCGGTGGTGGTGCAGCGGCCTGGGGCGTCTGTGTCACTCTGGAATGATTTCTGCACTCTCACCCATGTCTGTCTCGAGAGCCCACTGTGTCTGATACTGGATGCACGTTAGAGATGGGGAGAGAAAGACACAGATGCACACTTTTCTTTTTGGGGGGGAATGTGTTGGTTTTTTGCGATAGGGTCTTGCTATGTAGACCAAGCTGGGAACTAGCAGAGATCTGCCTGCCTCAGCCTCTCAAGTGCTGAGATGACAGGTGTACACCACCATGCTGGGCTTTCCAGTCTTTTGAAATTTTCTTATTCTGGTTTTATTTATCGTGTGTGTGTGTGTGTGTGTGTGTGTGTGTGTGTGTGTGTGTGTTACTGGGGACACCCAGGGCCTTTGCACTGAACTACATCTCCAGCCCATTTTTTAAATTTTTGAGACAGCAAATTGCTAAGTGACTAAGTTGCCCAGCCAGGGCTTAAATTTGTGATTCTTCTGCCTCAGCCTCCCGAGGTTCTGGGACTGCAGGTGCGCACCACCACGGCCGGCTCAGTTTTATTTACCTTCAGTCACTTGTCCCCAGGCACACAGGCGTCCCACATTCCCAGCGCCTGACGCAGGTGAGACTGCACGTGCCTGCAGGGTAGATGCTGACCATGAAGGTGAGTGCACAGGTACCAACCTTCCATCCATCAGCCCTGCGCCGGCCTCGCCAGCAATCGGCGCGTTGGTATCGCACCTTATCCACCTTCTAAGCAGCGCTGTCACCACCCGGACTCTGGAGATACCAAGCTGAGGCTGACTGCGCACTGCCCAAGGTCGGGTGGAGATTAAACACGCTCAGCACAGCACGGCAGGGCGTGAGCCGGCAGAACGAGGGCTGGGCGGTGTGCGCGTTCTGCCTGGGCAGACTACAGCTGGCGCTCAAGGTACACTCAGCAACCAATAAGTGAAAGGCGAAGCTGGGCGTGGTCACACACGCCTGGAATCCTGGCACTCGGGAGGCTGAGGCAAGAGGATCACTGCAACTTTGAGGCCAGCCCAGGCAACATAGCCAGATCCTGTCTCAAAAAAACAAAACAAAACAAAACAGCAACAACAAAAAACCCCAACAGAAGTAAAAATGTGGACCTGCCAGTCGAGAGGAGGGGGACCCTGGTGTGCTGCACACGCAGTCACAGCTACAACAGGCAGAGCCCGGCTGGGACACGGTCACTCTGCAGCCCCACTGAGCTCACACAGCAGCGCATTCTGAGTCTCCAAGAGGAAGATGCAAGCCCTGAACCCCCCAAGTTACGCAATCCCTTCCAAACCAAAGTGAAACGAACAAACACGTAACTAGAAAACTGAGAACCCACCTTTCCTTAATTTCTTTCTTATTTTATTTGTTTTTCTTTGTGTGTTTTGGTTTTTTTGAGGTGAGGTCTCTCTGTATGCTTCAGGCTGGTCCAGGATCCTCCTGCTTCAGCCTCGCATAGCCGGTTTGTTTTTCCTCTTCAGTGCTGGTCTCCTATATGTCTCTCCACTGTGTCTGTGCCCTTGAAACGCCCTTGGATGAAAGTTGAAGTGTCTCCTGGGGCTGTGGGACTGACGCCCATCTCCTTTTGGACAGCAGGACGTGACACCTCTAACGATGCCCCACGTGCTGACAATCAGCCTGGCCCAGCTCACGAATGGGCAGAGGAGGAGGAGACGTCACCAGGTCTGTGGGGCAGCTGGGGCCCTGCTCTGTCTACAGTCCCTAGAACCCATAAGAAAGCTGTGCTGTACCTGGGTGTGTTGGCACACGCCTGCAATCCCAGCACTCGGAAGGCCGAGGCAGGAGGGTTGCCACAATTTTGAGGCCAGCCTGGGCTACATAGCAAGACCCTGTCTCTAAAAAACAAAAGGCCAAAGAACCTGAGACATTGACCTAAGAAGGGGAGGATGCTTTGGGCTCCCAGTTTCCAGGGTTCGGGTCCACGGTGCCCCGAGGCCTGTGGCATTGGTGAGGGTGGCTGGAGCTGGGTGGTGGAAGTTCCAGGCGAGGATGCGAGGGTGAAGTGGTGTTAGGTGGATGTTGGCCTGTGCCCGACCGGGCCCTGCACTGCGGGGGAAGCCAGCCAGTCAGCGGGGCTCTGTTACAGCGAGCGGAGTGCACATGGGTTCAGGGGCCGCCTGGGCTCAAATCCTGCCATGCCACCTGCTCTCTGCAAGGCCTGGAGCAAGTTAAGCGGCCTCTCTGGGCCTTTTCTGATACACAGCAGGATGGCCCTTGGGGTTTAAGAGAACCCAGCCACCCAGCCGGGCACAGTGGCACTCGCCTGTGGTCCCAGCACTCAGGAGGCTGACGCAGGAGCAGCAGAAGTTGGGGTCCAGCCTGGGCAATCTAGCGCTTTTGCAAAACCCTGTCTCATAATAAAATTAAAAATGGCCAGGGACGGAGCTCAGAGCACAGGGCTCCTTGGTTCAATCTCAGTACTTAAAAACAGAACAAAACAAACGAAAGTGCAACAAAACATCCCAAACAAAGCAGCACAGGACGGGCCCCCAACCCTCGGCTAGCCGTGCAACGTGAGCAGCAGACCGGGCAGGACGCGGCTCTCTCCCCACACCTTCCCGGAGGGTTTCCCCGAAATGAGTCACCTGGTGGCTGACGCAAGGACATTGCCAGCTTTCCCGGAACCCGCGGTAAGGGGCGGGTAGGGCTCCGTCTGCCAGGCAGACAGGGTTAAAGGGACAAAGGAAGAAGCGCCTGGATCCTGGAGGAAACGTGCACGCGTTCAAATACTTACAGATGAAAAGCAGAGCCCAGCGTGGTGGCACACGTCTGTGATCCCAGCGCTTGGGCGGCTGAGGCAGGAGGATCGCCTCGGGTTCGAGGCCAGCCTGGGTACACAGCAAGTCACCATCTCAAAAACAAAACAAAACAAAACAAAACAAGAACAGAACAACTCCGAGATAGACTCCAGCCCTTCTTATAGATGCAGCGGAAACTTGGCATCTCCCAGGGGTTAAGTCTCCTGGCTTCTTTTCCTGCCCACTGTCCCATTCTCTGTCACCTGTGGAGATTGCAGGTTCCCCGCCCCGTAGTGGGTCACGCTCATGTCCCAAAGCACCATGAACAGGAAGTTGAATGAGTGACCGTCTTCCCAGAATTCCTGCGAACCCCTGAGCTGCCCCCACAGTACAGACGCCTGGGGGTATAGAGCTTGTGTAGGCCCCTCACATTGCCTCAGTCTTGTGTGTGTGTGTGTGTGCAGTGCTGGGAGTTTGTGCTGAATTTGAGCTACATCCCAACCCTTTTAAAAATGTTCTTCACTCCAAGAGAGGTTCTTGCTAAGTTGCTCAGGCTGGGCTTACAGTTTTGATCCTCCTGCCTCAGCCTCCCAGGGTGCTGGGATTAGAGTTGTGTGCCTCCGTGCTTGGCTTACACGGGGACTTTTCACCACTCCTCCATACAAATGACCACTGAAGTTAAAAACTGAAACGTAAACTGGGCGGTACATGCCTGTAATCCCAGCACTCAAGAGGCTGAGGCAGGAGGATTGCAAGTTTGAGCCCAGCCTTCACAACTTAGTGATTTAGCGAGAGCCTGTCTCAAAAATCTAAAAATCCCCAGTACCACAGAAGAAGGAAGAAGGAGAATGCGGAGTCCAAGGCAGTGCCTTAGGGTTTAGTGTGATATTTTTAGTGGCACCAGAGGCCGCCTTGCCCCCTGACATCCCTTGCGTGTCCACCAGGGTCTCTGTAATTCCGTAGCGTTTGACTTCTTCAGGTGAACCACGTGTTTAAAACAGCACGGAGCTGGGAATGTGACAAGGCCGTCACCCTGTCACCCTCGGTTAGGGCTGTTTATCAGCATGATTACAGCACAGACAGCTCAGTCAGAAACCAGCCTGCCTGAAGTAAGACAGTAAGAGCTACCAAGTAATACACAGGCAGGAGCCAGCAGATCGGGCCCGAGTTAAATCGCGTGCCTGAAGCATGAGGCTTCAGGGAAATGTGTCATTAGACGATTTGGGTCCTGCTTTTCTGACACCGGGTCTTGCTATGCAGCCCTGGCTGGCTTTGAACTCAGAGTGATCCTCCTGCCTCAGCCTCCCAAGTGCTGGGATCACAGGTGTTGCCAGGCAGCGTAGTGGGTTCTCACCATGCGCACTCGAGGATTGTGTTGTGGCAGTGCCAGGCAATGAGGTCGTCAGCTCTGCTGTACTCTACGGGACCAACATGGCGCGGGGGCCATTCGCTGAGATAAACGTCATGAGGCGCTTGTGGTGCACAGACGCTGTCTGAGCTACAGGACTGCTCCACTCTAACCTGACAGATGACCTTGCAACCGACCTCAAATGTTTCTGGCTGGACAGGGGAGTCTGCAGTGTTTTCCACATCTACCGATTCATGTCTTCAGGGCATTTGAAAAAATTATGTGCTCTTTAAAAACAGGCCTAACTGGGCACAGAAGTGCACACCTGTGATCCCAGCACTTGGGAGGCTGAGGCAGGAGGATCACTGCAAGTTTGAGACCGGCCTGGACTACACGGTAAGTTCAAGGCTACCCTGAGCTACATAGACCCTGTCTCAAAAAACCAAAACCAAACAAATAAAAATAATGAAAAACCAGGACTGTTACAGCAGAGTGGATACCAGAGTGTGACTTGGAAATTTCCCACATCTCTTTTTTTCAGGGCTGGGACTGAACCCAGGACCTTTGCACTGAGCTGCATCCCCAGCCCTTCTTTATTTATTTCTTTTTTATTTTGAGACAGGCTGTTGCTAAATTTCCCAGGCTGGGCTCAAAGTTGCAACCCTCCTGCCTCAGCCTCCTGAATGCTGGGACTACAGGCGTGCACCACAGCGTCCAGCTGTTCTCTCAGGTCTGCAGATGTGGAAACTTGGCACAGACAGATTAGGTAACTTCCCCAAGCTTCCACAGCTTGTGAGAGGCTAAGCTGGGATTAGAACCTGGGTAGTCTGACTCCTGAAGCTGCATGCTTGGCCCATGTTCAGGCTTTAGCCCCTGGGCTCAGTCAGAGTCCTGGTGGTACTGGGTAAGGGTCCCGTGGGGCTGCTTTCCATGTCCTTGATGTCTCCAACAAAGAACCGGACACAACGCAGCGAGGGTGGCACAGGTCTGCATTGCAGAAGGGGTGGAGTGTGTGCCACTGGCCGGCGAGGCCCAAGGACGAGGGGAGGAGTTTTCAACATCCAGATGACCTGGGCTGGCTCCCTCCACACAAATAAGGCTTCGGGACAGTCATCTTAGCAAACACTCACTAGGCCTGGTGCCAGCGTTAATTTGCTCTGCGGCAAGACTCAGGAGGCTGAAGCAGGAGGATTGCAAGTTTGAGGCTAGTCTGTGCAACTTAGACCATGTGTCAAAAATAAATTTTATATATACGGTTATTGTCGTTGTTTTGTTTTTTGGGACAGGATCTCACTATGTAGTGCAGCCTCCCGAGGGCTGGGATTACAGGTGCGCACCACCACGCACAGTTCAAAAACAAATAATAATTTTTTTTTAAATGAGAGATTTCGCTCAGCAGTGGAGTGCTTGCCTAGCAGGCACAGGTTCTGAGCTCGGCGCCCACTCAGCACTGTGGAAACAGTCCCGAGACAACGAGATGATGGGGTTAAGCCCTGGAAGGGAATTAGAGGCCCAGGGATGCCGGCATCCTGGCCTGAGCTGTCACGCAGTGTGTGTGCTCCGGGCTGGCTGCTCGGCGCCTGCTGTGAACGCTCGGGGTCCTCCCGGGTGGAGGTTGGCTCCGGCTGCAGGCCGGGCTGCCGTGAGCCTAGCCGGCACCCACACGGCACGGGCATTGGGCAGAGAGAGATGAGCACGGGGAGATTCGGGGCCTGCCTGACCTAGCTGACCCAGAGGGACCTCCTTTGTTCTTTCTTCCTTCTTTTTTCTTTGTTTTTTTTTTTTTTTTAAAGACAAACTGTGTAGCCCAGTCTGGCTTCGCACTCCGAGCCATCCTCCTGCCTCAGCCTCTCAAGAGTGCTGCATGACGGGTGTGCACAGCCACACAGTCTTCTTCCTTCCTTTTGTCTTGTCTTTTATCCTAAAGGATGATTTTTTTTCTCTGATTAGAGTGTCAGCCCCTCCCTCTCTGTCCCCTCCCGCATCTCTGGTTTCTCTTGGGCACTCTCAGGGGGTCCTCTGTCCTCCTCCCCTGGCGACCTCTCCGGGTCAGGGGCCCCCCCACCCCAAGGGGTTTTGTTGTTTTTAAATGAACTTCTGAGCCTGTAGCAGCGAGAGGTTCCCGAAAGTGTTTCTCCAGCTGCCACAGAAACACACAGCTCTGGGCTTCCTGGTGCGTGGAACTGGCTTCCAGCTTCTCTGTTGCTACCTCTGGTTCTGCTCCCAAGGCCTGGGTCAGTGGGTCACAGTGACTCCTCAACTCCTTCCTCTTTTTTTTTGTGGCTTTAAAAATTTTATTTATTTTTTGAGACCGAGTCTCGCTGTGAGTCCAGGCTGGTCTGAACTCAGAGTGATCCTCCTGCCTCAGCCTCCTGAATGCTGTGATTGTGGCACGCACCCCTGCACCCGGCTCTCACTGCCCTTTTGATGAGGACGTTCTGGCCGCAGCGTGAAAGGGCAGAGGTGCTGGCTCACGCGGTGCCCAGACCCAGGTGCCAGGGGTCAGGTTTCGGGCGTAATCAGGTCAGGCCGTTCTGCTGAGTCCTCGGCTCTGGCTGGCCTGTGTGTAGTCTTTTCCCTCCCCCTTCCTGCTTCCTTCCTTCCTTCCTTCCTCTCTTTGGTGTATCTGAGTCAGGGTCTTATTACTGTAGTTCATGCTGCCCTTGAACTCACTATGTAGCCCAGACTGGTCTCAAACTCATGGTGATCCTCCTGCCTCAGCCTCTCAAGTGGTGGGATTACAGGTGTGAGCCCAGCCTGGCTTTGAACATTATTATTAGTATTATTTTTGGTGCCAGGGATTGAACTTAGGGCCTTGTGTTTGGTAGGCAAGTACTCTAACCACTGAGCTAAATCCCCAGCCTGAACATTATTTTAAAAAAAATTGTTTTTTTTTTGTGGTACTGAGGATTGAGCTCAGGACCTTCTCACTGAGCTACATTACCCTGCCTTTAAAATTTTTTTAAAAAAATTAGAGACAGGGCCTGGCTAAGTCATTTAGATGCCCAGGCTAGGCTAGAATTGGGATCCTCCTGCCTCAGCCTCCCAGAATGCTGGAATCGCAGGCTTGAGCATTGATTATTGTTCACGGAAATCCAAGTCTCTCCCCACACGCACGAAGGGGTTAACATGTCCAGCACTCCCAGGCGTAGTCCCCAACTGTCACTGTCAGTGTCCTGTTAGCATCAGGCCACCCAGGTGAGGCACAGCGCTCCTGGCGGGCAGGGCACCCAGACAGCGCTGCGCGTGACCCACTTTCCCCTTGGCTCGCCTCTCCGCCCGCTGGCAGCGGGGCTGAGCCGACTTCCCTCGGGATGCAGCTGCTGTACCGCGGCCTGGTGACCTCGGGACGATGCGTGACAGTCTAGGGGCACAGGGCTGCCCGCGGGGGAGTCTCCGACCGTCCCTCTTCCCCCACGGCAATATTTACTGGTCTGCTGGTCTTGGAGTTTTGGGGACAGGGGGACCAGCGCTGCGTAGCTCAGGCTGATCTGGAATTCGTGGTGATCCTCCTGCCTCAGCTTTCCGAGTGCTCGGATTACCGGTGTGCACCGCCACACGGGACAGAAACTTTGTAACATAGCTACTCATCTTCCTGCCTGCTGTTGACGTCCCTCCTCCACACATCCCCCGCCACGGCCCCTCTGCCGCAGAGAGCGGGGAGGGGATGTCGCTGTTCCGAAGGGCCAGATGGCTTCTCAGAGGTTCCCTCGCAGCAGCCTCACCCCAACTGCGACTGAAGCTCTTTATGAATCGGTGTTTCCTGTCTACAAGCGTAGTCCCTATTGCTGAGTGCGGCGGCACACGCCTGTAATCTCAACACTCGGGGAGGCTGGGGCAGGAGGAGCGCCCGAGGACAGCCTGGGCTACATAGTAAGTCCCTGTCTCTAAAAAAAATAAGAGCGTCTGCAAAAAGATATGTTGAAAAAAGAGAAGTGGAGCTCTAAGTCCTCATATCTCAGAAGTGATCTTGTCTGAGTGCCTTGAATCCAATACAACTGGTGTCCTTTTTTGCTGTTTTCTGTTTTTTGTACCCGAGAGATGCGCTGGCGGTGACTGCCCGGCAGGGCCTACGGTGACAAGCCTCCGGACAGAGGAGCGGGCAGGTGGCGAGCGGGTGGGTGCTCTGGGCCACGGGCTCTTGCTTCGTGGTGCAGGCTCAGGGACTGCCTGGGGTGTCGGAAGGAAGGACGGACAGCCAGGCATACCTGGCCTCGCATCGCTCAACCGCCCAGTTCTGGTTGCTTTGGCGACAGGCTCTTGCTGTGCAGCCCAGGCTGGCCTCGAACTGGTGGCGATCCTCCTGCCTCAGCCTCCCAGAGTGCTGGGATTCCAGGCGTACACCACCTGTAACTCAGGACACTGAGGCAGCCGCAAGAGTTTAACTAAAGAGATTAGTGAAAGATGACTTCCAGAGCTGCTTCAAAAAGTGGCAACAACAACGGAATGAGTGTGTTTGTAGTGAGTGGGATCCGTGGCGATGACTTTCACTGTAATAAAATGAACAAACGCTGAGCATTCGCTGTATTTTTGATCACGCCCCACACTTGGATCTCTCCCATCCTTCTGTCCACAGTTGCGACTAACGAATAAACAGGGCTCTAGACAGTGATGCTTTTCCCATTTTAACCCAGAGACCTGCCGGCCGGCGAAGTGCTGCCCTTCCTGCTTGATCAGGTTGGTGAGCGCGTGAAACGTTGGGTTTAGGGTCAGGGGTGCTGTATCCCGGCTCCTCACAGGGCTGGCTCACCCGCTGGGTTTCTCAAGTGACGTCAGGCTACCCAGCTAGGTACTTGCAACATACGAATGCTGCAAACTATGCAAGGCAACTTTCTTGTTCTTGCGCCGTATACCACCTATCTCCAGGCCATTTGTCTAAATTGTGCAGCTGGTTTGAAAACCATTTTTAAAAATTTCTGTTTAGCTTTGTGCTGACCAACAGTCAAGGAGGGATACTGGGTCCATTCCTAGCTAGGTGTATGTCGGGACCTATTTATTTCTGAGGCAGGGTCTCGATATGTAGTTCAGGCCGCCCTCAAACTCAAGGTGATCCTCCTGCCTCAGCCTCCTGAGTGCTGGGATCTCAGGTGTGTGCCACCACACCTAGCCCTGTAATTATAGCAATACAATTTTTTGCATAGATTGAAACATTTATCTTCTGTGTGGATTCTGAAATCAGCAAATGAAAAGGTGAAGCTTCATCTTGTGGTCATGGACATTCCCGGCAACGCTGGCTGTTGAGAATTGCAAGTGGGATCGTCCGCTGCCTCAGTGGTTGTACTAGGACCTGTGAATGACGGGTAGAGGGATTTTGGTTTAAGGTGCTGGGGAGCTTATGGTGGTCGCTTCCAGGTCTGCAGCACTGCTGGCTTAGACTGCTTGGAATGGCAAGCACGAGTTGCCTTTCTATTCTGCCTGCAGCCCAAACCAGGTGGAGAAACCCGTTCTGTGCAGTGTGCAGTTTGGCCCAGGGGGCAGCCAGGAAGCCGATGGGCACTCGCCACAGTATTCGACTGTGGGCTGGGAGAACCAGCTCAGCCTTTCTGATCCTTCAGTGGGAACACACAAAAGCTGGTGCAAAAGCTGGGCCAGGAGGAGACTTGTGTATTTTACAGTTCATGTTCTTTTAACCTCCTTGCATTTGTCTCCAGTGCAGAGCAGAGCGTGCCCTGGGGGCGTATTCGGATCCTGGGACTTGGGCGTGTCTAAGGGGCACATACCACCCCTCCTCCTGGAAGGACTGCTTCCCAGTGCTCCATAAATTCTAACTGCAAGTCTAGCTCCTCTGGCAGGTACTACAGGACGAAAGATGACTCAGCAGTGCCACTGCCCGCCAAGGGACCAGTCTGCAGGGGGCGTATTCCCACTCCGGCCTGCTACTGCCCTTCCCAGACTCGGGAGCCAGCGGGCACCCGGGACAGGACCTGACGCTGGTGATTGGTGCCCAGAAGCCGCAACCTGGGGCCTGTCCCCGCCCGCCTGTGGGACACCCTTTCTGCCAGTGTTTCCTTATTTCATGACGTTTATGTGTACTGCTGATTTAGCTAAATGAGTAAGGCTGGCAGTACTTTGCGTCCGGAAAATTACGCATGTGTATTAAATTTGTATCAAGTGACTTCTGATACAGATGTACATAAAATCTGTGGAAGTATGAACATACTTGTGGGGAGTACTGGAAAATCCCAGTTGGAAACATAACGCAGTTGCTAAGTCAGGTACCCTGTGTCAACACTCCAAGAAAAATTCTGTGATTCTAAAAGAACTTCAAAAGTTACCCATCACTATAAAATTTTTTTAATATTGGCTGGGATGACAGGCACGCACCATCATGTCCACCTGTTTTTAAAATTCAGAAAAAAGCAATGCAAGCCCTTTTCAAGACTAAAGAATTTGAAATGCTATTCTCTTCACTAGAAGTTAGACCCACCACAGTGAAAGAAAACCGGTACCTACAATTACTTGGTTAAATCTGGCTCATATTTAAAACTGCAATTTATATGCACTTAACTTACAGGTTCTATGAACGTATCCATAACCCAAGTTATCGAGTAGAACAATTACTAGTGTTCACAATTCATTTAAGTCCTCACCAATTTTTTTGCAGTGCAGATTTAGAAATAACTCATCTGAACAGCTTGGTTTAACTGTAGTATCAATCAATAGTGTTTCCAGGTGTGGTAAACTACTAGCAAGATTAAGATTTAAATAAATCTCCAAACAGTTATACAAAAAAAGAAAAAAAAACCCTTTATTTTCCACAAGGAGGAGCAATAGGAAAAATTAAATCATTTCCCACATATTGTTTTCTTAAAACAGAGCCTACAAGGACATATTCAGCACCAAAAAAACAAAACAAAAAAAACCACAAAAAACCCCCCAAAAAACAAAACAAACCCAGAAAGAGAAATTACAGACAGCCATAGAATATAATCTATAAAGCAGACATTCAATATTGCACTTTGTTTTGCTAACATTTTGGATCTGAGTTTTCCTAATTGAAAAAAATCAGGAAATCTTGAATATGGAATACAACTGTGAACCTCACACCTTGTATACCGGAATTGACCAATATTTAGAAAAAGTTAATGCCTCTGAATGAGTAAAGAAATACTTTAATGGGGAAAACAAAACTTTATTTGATAAAGTTTTCCAACTGTCACTTTTGACCAGCGCCAGGGACGGGACTTGGCTGCTCTTGCTCTGCCGTCCGCGGCCGCGGCACTGTGTCTGGTGCTATGCACTGTTCCCTAGTTAGACGCGAGGAAGGAAAGGGGCGTCTGACCCCCAGCGAAAAGAAAACCACCAAATGCCCTTTCTGCCCAATATTCCACTAGCTTCTTTCGAGGGGGACATTCACAAAATGATTTAGCAACAATAAAAAAATATTCCACCCCCATTTCCTTATCTACTATGAGTTTGCTTCAGGAGCCCAAACTCTTTTAAACGAATCACTTAAAACGCGATTCATTTTACACTGGGCTTTCTTCACCCTGTCAGCGTGTATCAAACATGAATTGTCTTCCATGTTTTCTAAAGGCCACTTATGGAAAAGCCTATTTGTTTTGTATGAAGCGCTAAGACAGCGTCGCGCCAGGCCAAGCACCAAGCCAGAGCGGCTGCTCTCCCTCACTGTCACCGGGGGCGGGCCAAGCAGCAGAAGACGGCACACCTGCGTGCGCCTGCGCTGCAGCCCCAGACTCGTCTTCAGGACGGACACCAGGGCCGAGTCCCCTTCTCACAAAGAGCAAGTGCACGGAGTACCTCAGCAACCGCAGTGTGGACTCACCCGCGCCGGCACACTACGAGCCAGCTGGAAACGACTCGGAACAAAGCCTAATCTACCGATGTGACCATGTGCATCTCATTACCCTATTCTCAGAATGAGCCGTTCCTCATCTTTAGTAATCTGTTCTTTAGACAACGAAGAGAGAATTTTCAAAAAAACCAAAAAACAAAACCAAACAAATGAACCCCACAGAAATCCATGATGACCCAGCAAACGCGGCCGGGCGGCAGGTCCTGTGCCGGCGCCCCTCTCCCCACTCACGTCGGAACGGGGAGGTCCCTGCGAGTCACCACAGAGGGGATGCGGTGGGTGGCTGCCACTTTTGTGTATGTCCCATTTCCAGATTCCCTCTCCAGAAAGCCAACCAAACCAACAAACAGAAAAAAACAGAAAAACTCAACAGTGCAAGGGAACACAGAGCATTCCAACGGTTTGGCAAGTGACGCGTTCACCTGAGATAAGTGACTCGGCGGTCGGTCGGGACACTGCTCACTGGAGCGCGAGAAGGGACCGGCCCGCTGCCCCTCCATTCCCGCCCCTCGCGGCCCGCAGGCTGGCGGAAGGCCTCTGACAGCTGGACACCTCCGGGCCCGCCGGGATCCACACCGGACGGACAGAGGCCCGCTGGGAAGCACAGGCCGCTGAGCGGACAAGGCCAGCGCCACGCCTGTCCGCAGAGTCCTGCGAGGTGCCGGCTGTCCTCGTGGTGCCGCCCACGACAGGCATCAGTCTGGCTTAATGGAAACGAAGCTGTAGTGACATCGAACCGCACAAGGTAAGCATCGAGCGTGTGCAAAATTCAACTCAAAGGAAGGAGACGCCCATCTCGACGACGTGGGGACGAGGGCTGGGCCAGCACTCCCGGTGCCGGTGGCCAAGCGTGGTCGCCGCGCCTCGCGCTCGCCAGCTCCGGGCGCCACTCCGCTCCCTCTGCAGACTGTCCGCAAGCCCTCCTCATCCTCAGCCGGAGGAGCCAGTTCGGGACCCATCAGCCAAGCAGGAGCCCTCAGCGGGACGGGCAGGAGGGCCTGTCGTCCGCTGCCTGCTCCGGGTTCGGGTCGACCTGTGGGGCGAGAACCACGTGCAGGGTCACCGTGCGGGCCAAGGGCAGCAGGCGGGGCCTGGATGGCCACGTGGCTGGAGGTGGCGCACGCGGGTGCCATGTGGCATCTCCCCAGGACCCAGTTGTCCCCCGCGTTGCCTGGCACTGAGACTCAGACGCAGAGGAGCATCTTCTCAGTGGGCCCCGTTCCCTAGAGCCCGCGTGGCCTCTGTGCACTCAGTCCCCACCTCCCCAGGCTGGGAACCGCTGGGCACAGCAGCCGGGGGGGGAGGCCTGCACACCAGAGGCCCATGGGCTCCCTCCGCCCACAGGGCTGGCTGCTCTCGAGGCAAGAGCGGACCGCACAGAAGGCCCGCTGGGCTCAGTCTTTGCCCACGAGTGCTTCCCACTAGACGGGGGACCCAGGGCCTCTGGAGTGTTAGGGCAAACAGCTTTGAAGGAAAAAAGCAAATGAACTTTTGGTTAATACACACCTTGAACCTACCTGAACATTTTAAGAATTTGGAATGATCTCAATTCATTCCAAAAGACAGAGACCATATTGTATACAAGTGGCTCAAAATGAACTGTGTGGACTGCCGCTCTCCTCACATGTGCCACGGAAGCCGGTCAAGGGACCAGATGAAGCAACAAGTGGCAGGACAGGAACAGCAATGGGCTGGGCACAGGGCTGCATGCCTGTAATCCCAGCCCTCCGGAGGAGGCTGAGGCAGGAGGATTATGGGTTCAAATTTAACAGACCCTCAGAATAAAAAAATTAAGAAACAAAGAAAAGATTGGGGATGTAGTATGAAGGCCTTGGGTTTAACCTTCTGCAGCACAAAAAAAATCTCACATTACCACATCAAAATAAAACAAGAACAAAAAAGGAAAACCCAACAACAAAACCTTGACTCTTCTCAGCAACGAGAGCCATCAGGCCAGGCGTGGTGGCGCACGCCTGTTGTCTCAGCACTCGGGAAGCTGAGGCCCCAGGAAGGGTACAAGGTCAAGGCCAGCTGCACTGCGTAGTGAGAGAGACCCTGTCTCAAAAGCAATTTGAAGAGTAAAAGCAGTTCTCTTCCTGCCCATTTTGACTCTGAAATACGATACTGTAATATTTCACTGTAAAAAAGTCACGGAAACCAGTCACCCAAAGAGCAAGCTAGTACCTGTGGTCTGTAAACTTATCTTGCTTTAGGCCAACTTCAGAGATCCTCAAAATGTGCCCCGCAGCCTCTGCACTCCGAAAGCTTCACACTGCATCACACCCATCTTTCCTTTCTTTCTAAACTTTCCTTGTGAGCCAGTGTGTGTGAAGTCCAAGCTCACCGGCCGTGTGGCCCTCACTCCTCTGGGTCCAGCACCCTTCCCGGAAGCCGCACGGTCAGGGCTCCCAGCAGGCGCTACAAACGAGCAGCGTCCTGAGAGTCAATGCGTGATTTGTTCCGCGCTTTCTTTTTTGCACTGGTCTGTGAGCATCTCCCAAGGGAGCAGGCAGAGACCAGTCCTCTAAGCACTCACCTGCCATAGACAGGAAATGAACAAAATAGCCCAGCAAGTAAGAATGCTGCTTACAAAGTTATCTGGAAATACATTACTTTCCCTGATGACTAAGAACATTAAAATAAGCAGAAATTAAACTGGTAAAGGGTCATGAAAATAAGGTAAATTCTAACTGTTTAATCAATGCTTGCAAAATGCCAACTTTTTCACTGATGCTTGAACATGAAAAATATCTTTTCTGGAAGAAAAAATAAGAATGGTTCAACATGAAGTTAGACCATTGTTTTATTTCCATAATAAAAAGCGAACAGCCTTACTTCTGGGTTAAACTTAGTAAATCTGACAACCCTGAACAAAATTTTTAAGTGGCTGTTCTGAATGACCTCATTCATTTCATTTACTTATTTGAGACGAGCCTCGAACTCTCAGCCATCCTCCTGCCTCAGCCTCCTGGGTGCTGGAATCGCAGGTGTGCACCACCGGGCTGAGCCGGCCTAACCACACCTCTAAGAAGCACACAACATGCCTCCCAAGAGACCCGAGACGCCTCCTCCTAGGACAGGTGCTCACCTCCGAATAGAGCGGCGGGGGCAGGAACCGGAACTCCTGGATGTAGGCGAGCAGCGGGCCCTGCAGTGCCCGCTCAAAGCCGTCACAGGCACCGGCGGGTGTGAAGTTGCTCCGCCTCTGCTCCTCGGTCACCACCTCTGCATAGCTGGGGGGTGCTGAGGGGACAAGAGGCGCACAATGCGGACAGTGCATTCTCACGCACGGCGAGACACACAGAACGGGTGGTGTTAAAAAGGAGGTCAAGGCAGGCTGGAGGCGTAAGTGGGATCTGCACTAGGGAGACAGAACCAGCGTTCATGGAGGGCGACCCTACTCTGTGTAGGAGACACATCTATCCAGGGATGTCAGATACCAAAAGCAAAATAAAGTTTCCAACAGTGGTGACAACAGCCCCAGCAGTCACAGTAACAGCAGCACCACTCTAGCTGGCGTGGTGGGACACGGACGCTGAGTTACCTTCGGGCCGCTCGGGCAGCGGCAGGCCGAGCCAGCTCACATGCATGCTGCACTGACTGCTCACGCTGGAGGTCCTGCTGCCGAAGGGGTGCAGCGGGATGGTGCCGATGACGAGTGGCAGGTTCAGGAACAAGTCCATGGCCCCGGGGATGTCCACGTACACCTGCACGTGGGCAGACAGACACGCCTGGGTGAGGGCAAGGCAGGACCTTTCCTTTTCTATTCAAAAAAAAAAAAATTTTTTTTTTGTTTTCCAAGACAGGGTCTCACTATGTTGTTCAGGCTGGCTTTGAACTCACGGAGATCCTCCCACCTCAGCCTTCCCCCAGTGTTGGGATCACAGGCCAGTGCCACCATGCCTGGCAGGATTTTTCTTTTAAAAAAAACAACCAATTTCCATTTGTTACTTATGCACATATGAAAAATTTCTCTCACTTGTAGTATTGTACACTACGCTTTTGTATACAAGGTAAATTAGTAAATTGTGCTCCAAACTGTAAGATCAGCACACAGGACCTCCTGTAATATCCAAGACTAGTGCTCCCATGTGTGCGCCACTGTGTGAGCCCTGGCTGGGCCTGGCCCGCACCCCTGGCCACCTACCGTGAGTGCATACTCCACACGGATGATGCTGCAGTCCAGGATGGAGGGTGACACAGGCGGGATCTTGAGCAGCTTGCCGTCCCACGTCTCGGTCTTTCCCGAGGGCAGCGACTCCCCACGCAAATTAGCCACGAGCTGCTTGGCCTCCTTCGTCTTGCCTTTGGCGTAGAATGCCTGTGTCTGGTAGAGGGCCGCCTTGGGTACCACCACACGGGACGAGCAGTTCTCGATCTCTGCGAAGATCTGCACGGACTCGCCTGGGAGGGGCACACTTGCCGTCAGACCGGGTGGGATGCTGACTGCGAGGCTCGCGCCGCCATGAATGCTAACTGCATGGGGCATTTTGGGGTCACAAAAATAAACCAGCACTCACAGGGGTCAGGAGGAGACTACCGTGCGACCTGTGCACACCGAGTACGTAAGCACACTTCGCATTATTTTACCAGAGTACACTGGTATGATGTTTGCATTTGGCACAAACATCCTAAATTTATGCACAAAAGTGGTAAGTGACTTGGTTTTATGAGACCGTCTTGCTATGCAGTTCAAACTGGCCTTGAACTTGTGGTGATCCTCCCGCCTCAGCCTCCCCAGTGCTAGGATTATACTCAGGCACCACCACGCCCGGTCAAAACAGACTTCTTTGAAGGTCCCGACCTTGTACATACCTGGGGTGTAGCCCTTCCTTTCGATTTTGGCACTTAAGGATATTGGGCCTGAGGTACAGAACCAGCAACACAGAGTCTTTTCTTTTGTGCCTGCTTGGGGTGACTGTAAGAAAGAAAATTTGAGAAAATGGTTAATGTATGAATCAGTAAAATACTAGAATATTTTAAAGTAGTATTCTAAATTCTTGCAGAATGTACAAATAATAGTGTTGCTTTTTTTCTTGGACCAAAATACTTTTCCTCGCAATCAAAGCATTTCTGTATCTTTACTTTTGTTTTTAAATAAACCTAGTTTTAACCCACCTAGTTACACAGACAATAATTAAAAACAAAACAAAACAAAACAAACAAACAAAAAAACCCTTTCCAAATTCCATCGAAACTACCTTACGGAAAGGCAGCACAGCAGGCAGGGTGGTTTTGAGCCCAAATGCTAACATCTTTGAGAATGTAAAAAAGTACGTAAAAAGCCCTTCATAGTTGAGGTTCTTACTTGCTTTAAAGATGTTACCATTTGTTTAAACCACAATTTTTGACGTCAAATTTGAATTAATCTCATAGAATGCCATGAAAATAGACTCATTTTAATAAAGAAATTAAGTTTTTTTCCATGAAAGCAATGATTCCCCATTGTTTGACAACTATCCCTAATTGGAATAATGTAATGCAGTATAATTTTAGGTGGTACATTCAGTTAAGTGACATTGTCTCATAATAAGGGACATTACTGTTCCTCTTCCACTAGAATCATCCAAGGACTAGATCTTCTGTTACGACTGTCGTATTCTGAGCCAGGGCCATTGTCACCCCACATACTGGTCTTACTCTTAAATTGACCTAAAGTCACTGCAATATCAAAAAATGGGCAGATTCTTCATTAATTTGTGGGGGCTCTTCATAATTTAAAAATAAAAATATTTACGGGATTTAAAAATAAAAGTATTAAAGTTATGAAAACTGAATAGTTGAGGTGATTTATTCTTTAGCATTCAGATGCCAAAAACAAAGAATGAAGAATTTAGTCTTTTCTTACCAGTAATGAAGGAGTGTTGATATCTATATGCTCAAAGACTGTAAATTCCTTCTTTAATTTTACTGGTAGAAGCCAAGGCCTGTGCAGTTCGGCTTTCACCCAATAGCGCACACTGCCATGTCGGCCTTCGAATGAGGTAGCAAGTGGTCTGCGTAGAATATAAAGGTCAATATATTAATCTCACACCCCCTTCCAGAGAGAAGCAGCAGGGCGGAAGAGAAGTGGGGACAGCTACCGTGGGTCACCAGCGAGGTAGCAAACATCTGGCTGGCCAGAATTTCCAAAGGGATAAGTCACTGGGGAACAAACCTTTTATTTCCAAATAAAATAGATAATATTATTAAGTATTAGAAAATCTTTGCTTTAAGAAGCCAGAAGAATACAATCCCTTTAAACTAAGAAGAGGCTACTTTTAATACTTAGTGGCAAAATTATTACAGCTGAATGAACAATTCTTGAAAAGGTCAAGAATTTCATTTAAAAATATTAAGAATGGCTCAACTATTCCTACTGAGCCAATTCTAGACCCTGGTGAACGACAGGGACACAATTCCCCGTTGTGTTCTCGTAGTCAGAAATTACTGCCTCTTCCTACAGTGATGGTTAAGGCCTGGAAGAGGCCTAGGATACTCCTTATTGTTTCAAACATTTCAGATTTCATAAAACCGGCTGAACTCTGGAACTGCTTTTACACTTCCCGGTTGATTCATGTTAAATTTGTTGGCTATGTTTTCCAACTTTTCTAAAGACATAAAAAGAGAAATATTCCTATGATCTATATCAAAAGAATCAGAACTGTTTTTCAACCGTTAGATTTTCAGAATTTACTACTTTTCGAACGTTTAATTTTAGTAAATGGTCCTTCTCTTGTATTCTCATTAGGAAAATACTCAATATTCAGTTGTTTATAAGGTAGAGTGGTAACTTAGACTGGAGAAGCAGTACATATTTTGCAGTGTTTTGCATTTTAGATTAACGACTTATGTACAGCATAGAGAAGTAAGATGCAGTACTTCTCAAACTTACACTTTTGCTAATCTTCTAGTTTATGTTAAATAACTCTGGTTTACAGATAGTTTGTTCAAATACAGTAAGTACTTTGGAAAATATCATTTATGAACCATATGTCCGTAACTCAAGTCCTACAATTAGCAAAACAAATGCATAATTATCTACATTTGGCAAACGACGAATTGTATGTAATCTTAAATTTATTCCCCAGGACAGTAAGTTTGCAAGTTTTAATATCTGTTAAATGATCAGTATTAGCAAAAAAAAGGTACAGTTTTTATTAACTGAAACCTGGTAAGTATTTTTTTCTAATGATGCTGTTACTGTATTTACCAAGTGCCTACTATTTCACTAGCACCCTCCAGTTTTCTTGTGTTAAATGAAATACTGTTCACGCTGGGAGACAGGCTTTAGGAAGGAATCCTAACTGAGCTCGCTTTCTGTAATTTTGCCACACTAGATTAAAAAATAGCTTCTTATGTTTAATACATTGTTTTCCTCTAGCGAATTTCTGTAATGAAAAGGGTTTTTTTTAAAAAAAAAGAAAAAAAAAACCTAAAAAATAAATAAGAGTGAATTTAGAGTATGTGATTGCAAAAGATTGCTTCTGTACTGGGTGTGTTATCAGGGAGGCCTTGCCGGACACTCACGTCTGTGGGAGCTCGAAGCTGAACGCGTACTCGTGCCTTCCTGAATGAATGGTGTGGAAGCCTTCCTCCGAATTATCATCATCTGAAACAGAAAAAAGCAAACAGAAAACTGCTTACTAGGTGTTTAAATACCGTAGGGTGAGGAGAAAATTTAATAAAGCTGCTTATGTAATAATGGCCCAAGCCTTGCAGTCTCAGACCTGAGATCTAACTCCAGTTTCGTCGCTTCCTCTGGATCAAATCAGAACCATCGGTCTTCAGCTGCCTCATCTGTAAGCTGGGTAAGAGGAATACTCGGACCCACAAGCTTGTCTTTGATGGACAACAACCCGAACTACAAAGCATCCACGTCTAGCACAACAGTCCACCCTTGACAAACCATTCGGGTCTCATGAGGCTATCTTTGCTGTCTTTAGAATTGTTTCTGTCAATTAAAATCACACGAAGAGCGTGCGTGTAAGATGCTAACTGTTCGCGTGAATTTTAAAATACTGCGCCCGTTTTTCCGGGGGGGATAATGCTGACACGGCGAGAATGTGCTTATTGCGTTTCACACTTGATGTTACAACGCCAAAGGCGCTAGGAAACTTTGGTTAAAAACGTGGGGCGCGCTGAAAAGAACAGTGATGTTTTAACATCGGTTTCCTAACCAAAAATAAATATTGACCTAAAACACTCTCCACGTTGTCCTGGCAACAGCTCAGCGCTGCGCTCCCATGAAGTACACTTCACCGAGCGACGACGGGCAGGACCCCAAAGGCCAACCACGGCCGGCGCCCCCCTCGGCGGACCGACGCGACCCGGTGCCCGCACGCGGACGCCGCCGGCAGCCGCACAGCGCCCGAGCGGGCGGCGGTCACCGGGCCCGTCGGCCCTTCCCGCCCGGGCGCCGTCCCGGCCGGCGGGGCTGCGGCAGGGGAGCCCCGAGTTCGCCGCCCGCCCTGCTGCCTCTCTGCGCCAGCTCAGCAGCTCCGCGCGCGCCCGCCTGCGCCGTGGTAAACAAGTGCCTGGCTGTCAATCAAGAACTAGACCCGAGCAGGAGCGGACCGGCCTAAACCGGCGCGAGCAGAACCCAGCCGGCCGCCGCGCGCCGCCGCCGCCCGCCCGCGCGCGCCGCTATACATACGACATACGTCGCGCCCGCGCACGCGCAGCCTAGCCTGCTGGCCGGGGGCGGGGCGGCGGCGGCCGGGCGCTTCCGCCTCACACGCCCCAGCCGGTGACCGGTTCTAGCTGGCTCGGGCCACCCGGACACCTCGGCGGGGGCGGCGGGCGGGGACACGGGGCGCTGGAACAATGGGCGAGGGCTCCCGCCCGAGGCCGGCGTCTGAGCCCGGCGCCTTCTCCCCGTGCTTGGGCCCTGGGCGAGTCGGGGAAGCCGGGCTGGGCCGGCAGCCGCACTCGATCCCGCGTTAGTCTCGCGCGTCGCCCGCCCCCGACACAGGGCCGTGCAGGCTCCACGGCCGAGCTCCCGAGAAGGGGTGGTCTCTGCCCGAAGTTGCGCGCACCGTCGCTCGGCACCTGTGAGGCCAGCGGAGCGGCTCCCGCTACCCATTTGGGACTCGCGGCCGCTTGGGGGGTGCGCTGGGCGGGGGACGGGGCGTGAGGGGACCGACACCCGCGTCCGCGGGAGCCGGAACGGACGCGGGCAGGGCAGGGCGGGGGCGGCTGCTCTGGGGGGACTTTTACCGGCGCACGCCGGTTCCGAGCCGCGCCCGGCGCGCTCTCCCCACCCGCCCGTGCCTAGTCCAATCAGCGCCTGGCATCGCCTTAGCAACAGGCTAACAAACTGGGCTCCGCCTATGGCCGGCCGCCGGGGGCGTGGCCTCCGTGACCAGGCTAGTTTGAGAGCTCCCACTTCCAAGTCATTGAAACTATTCCAGGCTAGGGGCTGGTTCACGCCTTGCGGGGTCGGGGGACGTCTGGCCGGGTGCGGGGCACGTAGTTTCTTCACCAGGGGATCGGGATTGCTGCAACTGAGATACTTGTGCCCACAACGCATTGGTCTACTTTTCCTCCATTACAAGCCTGAACTCTTTAAAGAAAAATCTTTGTTTCTTCCCAGCCGTTTTCTAAAAGGTTGCAGGGTCCAGAAAGATTCAAGCACAAACTCATGCGCCTGCTTCCCAGCACACTCCAGGACTGTCACTGGGCATCTGCATTTCCCATCTGCCCAAACGCTGGTAGAGATTAACTCTGAAGAGATTAGTTCCGGAGGTAACGCACCTCTGCGTAACTATCAAGATCCCACTAAAGAACTGGTTTCACCTTAATATTTTCAAAAAATGATGCATAAATGCAGTAACCTGAAGCATCCTTCATTTGCCGTGGCTCAACGAGCACTTATCTAGAATGTATATTTTTAACATAACAAAGGTAAAATACGCCTCTATTTCTGAAAAATCAACATTCGAACTGAATACTGCATTAAAAAGGAGAAGCACACAAATTACATAACCAGTTTTAACATTATATTCTTCTTGGGCTGGGAATTAAGTCATCGCCACCACCTGACGCGTGCAACCAATCTGCGCAGAGCAGAGCAGGCGCCCCTCCTCACCACCCCCCAGAACTGGTCCGAAACAGGATTGAACCGCTTCTAACAAAGGGTGGAAACTTAGAAAAACAAGCTAAGAGTCGCCTAGATTTCAACAATGTAACCATTTAAACAATACATTGGAAATCTCAGAACCCCCTCTCCCTCTGACAACCCTCGATCTCCCTCTTAGAAGCGAAAATCAAATCCCAGGTGCCGGGGATTTTGCGATTCCATCGGACTGGCATGGTTTCATTGCATGCACAGTCCAGTCCAAAGTTAGACACGATCCTTGGGGGGAAAAAAAAAAAGGAAAAGACTGACCCTGGATGGTTTTTCACACCGCCTTCCTAGCTACACCAACGAGAGGTGCTATCCTTTAAAAATAAAAATTGCTGGGTGGGAATTTCTAAAGGAACTGGAAAGAATAGGGAACAAACACGTGGGGTGTTGCTACCATATGTCAAAATAAGCTCCGGCAACCTTTTATCAAAGGACAACGATCAGTGATTTAAAGTCTTTTGCATGTCAGCATGACAACCAAATCCATCCCTTAACCTCCTTGGAAATGTTACTCCATTTCCTCGCTGGAGCTCAGCGTTTAGAGCTGAGACTATAAAGTAAAAGAGAAAAAAACCCCAACACTGGATTGCAGCTTTTAGCGATTCATTTGAAACCGCAAGAACAACCCGGCAGAATCAGAGTGCGTTTCTGGGCGAGGTGCAGCTGGAGCCGGGTGCGAGCGGCCGGGGCGAGCGCTCGCTGGCGGATGCTGCAGGCTCCGGCTAAGCCGGGCCGTCAAGAGGAGCCGCGGGTGCAACTTCGCCGACCTGCGCCCGGCGACAGGGCGCCTCCCGAGCAGACGGGCGCAGGCACTTACCTCGCTCGTGCCCGATGAGCGTGTCTTTGTGGCTGAAATACTCGACTTCTTCGGTGTAATTCTGCGTATAGGCAGTGTTGGAGCCAGCGTTTCTCGATTCCGTCCAGCGCACTTTCGCGTGTCCTCTTGCGTGGATTTTCAGAGATTTCACTCGAATTTCCCCAGTAACTTCTAAATTCACCCTTCCTGAGACTGTATCTCCGCTAGAGTACACGGGGACATTGCTGTCATTGAGACAGTCGAAGCTTATCGTCAAACTCTTCACCTTCCCCAGCACCATGATTATAACAAAACCTATAAAAATATAATGTAAGACCAAAAGAAGGGGGAAAAAGTCAAGATCACATATAAAATGCGATCTTCAGACACTGATCGATGTCTCTGCCGTGCAAAAGGAAAAAAAAATCTTGCAGGGCGGATCAGTGCCGCTTTACAAGTAGTTCATTGAGATTTCTTAAAAAGTCGGGGCAGCAGAGAGGCTGCTGCTCTCGCACTCCGTTCGTCTCAGTGGTCTCCTTACAAAGACGAGCGCCCGCAGGCTGCCAGCTCACTTTAAGAGCAGCTTTGTGAAAAACAACCCCAGTGCGCACGCGCACACCGCGGCTGCGGTCCGCCCTCCCCGCGCGCCCCCTCCGGCGCCTGCGCGTGCGTGAGCATCTGCGCGTGCGCGCCCGCTCGCTCCCGGGGCTGCGCGCGGGTGCGGAAGGTCCCGGGCCGCGCGGAGGGGGCCCCCGGGGCTGGGGCGAGGCCCGGTCTGACCTCCGGGTGCGGCCCTCGGCGCGCCCTCCCGAGCCCGGGTCGGCCAGGGACGCCCGGGCGACAGGGACGACGGCGAGCGAGGCGAGAAACCAGTCGGGCGGGCGGCCGGGTCCGCGCCGGCTGAGGAGCCGCAGAGACGGCGTAGAGAGCCGGCCGCGCCTGGCTGCACTGAAATGAAAAGGGCCTTGAAGGCCGGGCGCAGAGGAGGAGCGGGGTCTCTGCAGCTCGGGCTGACCTGGCAGAGGCCGCCCCGGGCGTCACCGCGGCCGCGTTTGCAGGGCGAGACGGGACTGCGGCTCGGAGCCGGAGGGGAAAGATCGACCGCGGCCCAGAGCGCTCCTTGCCGCTGTTCGCCTCACGGGCCGCGCGGACGGGCTCGGTTTAGTTGAACGGGGCTTGCTGAGTACCCCAGGCTGGCCTTGACCTCGTTCTGCAGCCCCGGCTGGCCTCGAGCTTGTGAGGGTTCACTTGCTTCAGTGTCCTACCGCTCTCAGCTTGTAAAACTTTATTTTTAATTTACAGCTGAGAGCCCTAGACTGTTCGACACTAATTACCATGATGGGTTCGTTTCTTCGTCGGTTGTGAATGTTTTCTTAAAAAAATACCGTCTTCGTCACATCGCACTGGGAATCAGAGCATCAAGGCATAAACTCATTTAGGGTTTTTTTGTTTGTTTGTTTGTTTGAGACAAGGTCTCACTATATAATCCAGGCTGCCTTGGAACTCATCGTGTAGCCCAGGCTGGCCTTGAACTCGCAGTGATCCTCCTGCCTCAGCCTCCCTTATGCTGGGATTACAGGAGTGCACCACCACGCCCAGCTAAACTCATTTAGATTATTGGCGACCTACAGAACTACGTAGAAACAGAAATGGGGAAACATCTGCAAATACAAAACCAAAAATGCTTTGGAAGATGTTTTGGCTGTTCACTTTGAAACATTTTAGACTCTTCCCATAGTGTATTTGGGCGTGTTGAACATAGGAGTCACGATAGTCATAGGTCTGCTGTTTTATTTTTTTAAAAAACTGAATTTTACTAGGTTGAATTTTAGTCGACACAGTGTGGACTCAGCAATACAGCTGGAGTATAAACATACAAACAGTTGGCAAACCGTTTGCCTCAGATTGTTACATTAGATTGCTTAAAATTAAAAGTTGCTTAAAATTATGGATTTGTGCATATGGGTGGGAAAAGATAAATTTTTGGCTTCTCGGTTGACACCTGGTGGGAAATCGAGGAAAGGTCCCCGGGACCTTCCACTGCTTTGGGGACGGAAGCGGCTTGTGTTTTCTCTCCCTCTAGCGGTGAGAGCGGTGTTCCCCGTGAGGTCGGTGGTTATTAGGCTTTCACAGTGTTGAGCGAGGAATGGTGTTAAAAGCACAGGGCGCAATGAGCGCGTAACTCTGTTTCCAAATGTATGTTGAAAATCAGGATGGGGGCCTTCGGGATTTAGCTCGGTGGTAGAGCGCTTGCCTAGCAAGCACAAGGCCTTCAGTTCTATCCTCAGCACCCAAAGAACAAAAAATCACGAAGGGCTGGTGAATAACAACTGAAGTTTTCGTAAACTTTCTCAAATTAGAATATAACTTGTTTCTCAAAAAATAAGAATTATTTTACACTGAAACTGCCCTTAATAGAAATGAATCCTAATTTATTTGTAGTTTGGAAAATTGTTTTAACACACTGATCATTGTCATTGTATGAGTTCACTGTTCTTGTGTTTGAAGCTCTTAGGGGCTTTGAAATAATTGCCTTTAGATTTTATTTTTTTTTGCTATTTTGGTTTATTTTCTTTTTTCTTTTCTTTTTTTTTTCGTTCTTTTGTTCTTTGAGACAAGGACTTGCTGTGTCAGATTGGCCCTGAGCTTCCTATGTAGCATAGACTGACCTTGAACTCAGAGATCCTCCTGCTTCTGCCTCCCCAGTGCTGGGATTACAGGCTGTGCCACCACACCTGACTATTTATTTTCAATTGATTGTTTAAAGCACCGTGGTAACTAGCAAACTGCCAAGCAGTTCTTAGTTCTTATTATTTTTACTTAAAACCTCTTTCATGGGCTGGGGATTTAGCTCAGTGGTTAGAGTGCTTGCCTAGCAAGCACAAGACCTTGAGTTCGATCCCAGCACCAAAAAAAAAAAAAAAATCTCATTTATTTTCTTCCAATCACTTTTCTTTTTAGAATTGGTTACATGACTGTTTAAGTGTCAGAGTTTCATTTATTTGTTTTTGTTTGTCTCTCCCTTTTATTCAAATGAGAATACCAGAAGCAATACTGATACCTCTCAGTGTGTGTTTATCTTTTCATTTTTTAAAGAAAAAAAAAATCCTCTAGGACAAAACTTCGAAGGCTTTCTTTCCTAACCCGGACAGCCTCCCCATCTGAGTACCTGCCCTTCCGCTGGCCTACAGCGCGGTTCCCTGGCCTGGCTTGAGCCGCTCCCCCTGCTGGGCTTCGTGGGCTCTGTATCACGGGGAAGCCACTGTGGTTACTGCAGACCGTCTCCCTGGCTGCACCCAGGCTTTGACACGGGCCGCCTCCCGGCACCGACTGCGTGTCCTGGGGAGCGGATCTCTGTCTCGTGTCCGTCCATGTCACTGTCGCTGTCAGTGGTGCCCAGGGCCACAACCCCCGCCACGCGGGCCTACTCTTCTCGCCCTCGCAGAGGGTTTCCCTGCCACTGCCGCACCCTGCGCCCACCAGACAGGATGTCTCGGCTGACTCGCACCCCTGCCGCCTCCTGCCGGCTGGGAGGTGGGTAGTCCATGTGGCAGGTAGTCCTTGAACTCGGAATCAGAATCGTTCTTTGATGTATGGAAGTTTGAGCGCAAACTCAAGAACTCTGTGAAAAACTGACAGTCATGATTATTATCAAGATATTTAATATTGAAGGAATGTGCCAAAATTACTCCCAAATCTGGAGTTCTGCATGTAGTTTATATGTATTTATTACTCAAATCTTTTTTTGGGGGTGGTGCTGGGGCTCAAACCGAGGGCCTTGTACTTGTTAGGCAAGCGCTATACCACTTGAGCTAAATCCCCAACCGCATGCTCAAACCATTTTAACTAAAACTTTTGGTGTTTGGGTTTAAGAAAAACTAATACAGATAGTAAAACCCGGCTACAGAGCCACGCCCTCCGCTCGCTTGAACCTGGGCAAGGCCTGGGCAGCCCTGGGGGCACCTCCAGGCTCACTACAGGTCAAAGACCCCAGCCTGCCTTGGAAAATTTCAGAATTCCAGACTAGGATGCATGCGCACCAGACCTCTGGCATGACTTAACGGTAGCTACTCTTCCCCTGGGGCTGGGGATTTAGTTCAGCGGTCAGAGTGCTTGCCTAGCATGCGCAAGGCTGTGAGTTCGGTACCCCGCAGGAAAAAAAAAAAAATCAAAAAACCCTCCTGTCTTCACCTGGAGCTCATGGGCGGTCCATATATGGACTGCATGGCGTCCAACCAGTTGTAACAGTGGATTATGGGAAAGGACGCCAGCCCGACAGATACAGCTGACATGACTCAGCACCTGTCAGTCATGCTCTGGCTGACCCAGTGGGCGGAGCCCTATGCCCAGTGTGCCACCACGCCTGGCCACATTCTTCCTTCTTGATAGACATTAAACATGTTATAAACTGGGTGTGGCAGTGCATGCCTATAATCCCAGCACAAGGGAGGCTGAAGCAGGAGGATTGCCGATCAGCCTGGGCTACATAGTTCAAGGCCAGCCTGAACTACACAGCAAGACTTTGTCTCCAAAAAAAAAAAAAAAAAAAAATTCCTAGGGTAACTAAATCTAGTACACAGCAGGATACAAAGTCAGCACTCAAAAATCAATAGTGTTACTGTATGCAATAATAAACTCACCACGGGAGAAATTAGGGTACTAGTAACTTTCACAATAGCATCAAGAACTATTAAATACCTGGGAATGAGCCTAAACAAGGAAGCGAAAGGCCTCTACAGTTGAAACTACAGCACTCTGAAAAAGATCAAAGATGGCCTTGCTGGGGAGGTTCCCGTATTCCTGGGTTCTTTCCCTCTTGGAACAAAGAATTGAATGAGGGCGGCGAAAAGTAGTTCTAAAGTTTTATTTAGAATTATAGAGAAAAGAAGAAAAGGAAAGTCAAGCATAACAATAGAAACAGCAAGATATGTACTGTGCCTAAAAGGCCTGAAAGGCACAGTAGAGGTTACCATGAGAAGGCACAATAGCCTGGGCGCTGGGTGTCTAGACACCATCTTCCCACCGGAGGGAAAAAGGAGAGCACTTTCCCATGTGTGGAAAGGAAGAGAGAGAGAGGTTGCTTCTGGTGTTGCTTCTATTTATAGAACGCAGTTCCCCTGCAAACTCTCCACAACTCCCTACTGTCCTAGTGAGGGGCGGTGCTTTAAATTGCTGCCTTGGGCTGAGGCCAGGTCCAGGCCACTCCCCCAGGGCTGAGGTGGGGTCCAAGCCACTCCCCCAGGTCATGCCCCCTTGCCAGCCAGCCTTAGTCACACCCTATTCCTACCTCATTATCTGGTGCCTAAGTGTTAATCATTTTTGTACCTCAGTAATTAGCATAGTACCTGGCGCGTAATGTACACTCAATAAATGTTTATGTGCTAGATGATAAAGAGGCATTATCTTTAAGCAGTTTTCCATTGTAAGAGTGTAGAATCTTTTATTGGAGGGGGGTCGACAGGATCTACCTATGTAGCTCAGGCTGGCCTTGAGCTCACTATGTAGTCCAGGCTGGCCTTGAACTGGCAGTGATCTTCCTGCCTCAGCCTCCCGAGTCCTGGATCATAACCATGCACCACCACACCTGGTAGATTGTAGAATTTTATGGAAAGTTTTTCCAGATAACCACACAATACTAATTAAGCAAAAATAAGTTTAAACCATCAGTTTTTTATTTATCCTGCTTATTTAAAAAAATTATTTTTATGAGTCTGTGTCTGTAGTACCTAATCCTGACATTCATGGTGGGGAGTTGGTACACGGACACCATCGCCTTAACCCTTTCAGCTATCAGTTTAAAAAACTGAATGCTGATTGCTGGCGCCAGTATCATGACGTAGCATCCAGTTCTAGTTAAAGCACGTGAAGAAACCCCGGGCGGTGCTAAAGTAAAGTTTTCATGGTTAAAAAGTCATGCTAATATTTTTTAAAAACATATTTTCTTTTAGGATTTTCTGCTTCTGTTCTGCTTGGTACATTATTTAAAACTGACGAACAAGGAATCTGTCAGCTGCTCTGATTGGGCCTTAAGAGATACACCAGGTAGCCATGTGCCATGCCAGACAGCAGAGTGGCTGAGGGGAAGTGGGAGGAGCCCGCAATGTCCTTTATCTGTGATTTTAACATAGGACACAGGTGGCATTTCCAGTATTCGGAGCAGATATGCAAAGAGGAGATAGATTTATTTCAGAGAAATTCATTATGACATATTTTAATTGGCATGTCTATTATATAGATGATATTCCTCTTGGAAATTAAAATCACTAAAATCATTTCTGGGCAGAGTCAATTTTTGTCATTCTTATTGTTTGACACAGGATCTCTTTATGTAGCTCAGGCTGGCCTTGAACTCAGTGATCCAGAGGCAATTCTTCATTTGTAAGTTTTATAAATTCAGGAATCAGATATGCAATAAACTGGTCACTAAAATACGTATAAAGTGATTGAACATATATTTTTAAATTTTAAACATTATTATTATTATTTTGGTTTTTTGAGACAGGGTTTTACCATGTAGTTCAAGCTGGTCTCGAACTGGCAGTAATCCTCCTGCCTCAGCCTCCTGCATGGTGGGATTGCAGGTGTGTGTCACCATGCCTGGTTTAAAATTATTTTTAGAAATAAAGTAGAGTCAGCAGATTTTGTGTATACTTGGATGTGGATATGGGGGAGGCATGCTAATTGGACACATGAATGTGTGATCAAAATACATAGTGAATATTTAAAATTTAAAAAAATTACTTCAGTAAGAGAGAGATTGTCATTAATGCCCCTGAAAATACTCCTCCTTGCTCGGAACACGCGATCTGAAGCAGTTCTGCAAGCCCTCTTTCGTGAGCCTCTTTAGTTGTGCTGTCCCACATGTGCCCGTCCCGGTGAGTCAGGCGGATGAGGACGCACCTTAAATCATTTACAAGCCCGCCTTTCTGTTGGACGGCACTTGGCAGCAGCATTTACCTTATTTCTGATTACCCCTCACAAAGACACTCATGGAGCAGGACTTCCAGAGCTGCTTCGGAAAGCCACGAGAGCGCCGGGTAAGTGTGTGGGCAGCCAGGGGCAGGGTTCTGGGGGCATTCTCCCCTTTACAGTAATGATTCGCCGCCGTGTATGTCATCACCCTCGTATCCTGTAGTAGAGAGGAGGAGACTCAAGGGACGACACTGGAGCATCTGAGAGAAGCTGTGAGGAGCGAGCAAAGCCTGCCAAAGATGGAAGTCGTGGGCGCTGCAGGGCCTGCAGAGCTGTGGGCCCCCCAGCCGCCGGGAGCTAACATCTCTGCCACGCGTGGCCCGAGTGCTGCAGGCAGAGTTACAGGTTTTAGTGTTTGTCCTGCTGGGTTCCGGTCCTGCGTGGGTCCCATTCCTTTCTATCCTGCTTTCTCCCTTTCAGAACGCGAGCATTTAGCCTGCGTCATTG
Organism: Hystrix cristata; assembly: GCA_004026905.1. Lineage (NCBI taxonomy): Eukaryota > Metazoa > Chordata > Mammalia > Rodentia > Hystricidae > Hystrix > Hystrix cristata. The sequence goes on from PVJO010001201.1 coordinate 180,629, forward strand.
TATGTCAGCAGTACTTAACTTTCTTTTTGATTTTTTCAGGGTCTTGCAGCTAAGAGTTTGCCTGAAATCTCAGAGGAGATTTGGGACTTGGACTTGCACTTTTAGCAGTGCTGAAACTGTCAGGACTTTGGCAACTCTTGGAGATGGACTAAATGCCTTTTGCATAAATGGATGCTCACTGGCGTTTTGGGGGTTGAGGCAGGATGTCATGGTGTCTATGGAGATGTGCCCCCAAAGCCTCGTGCTCATGGGCGGGGCTTTGGGGAGGTGACTGGATCAAGGGTGTTTGGGCCTCAGCAGTGGAGTAGTCTGAGGATGAGTTTACCGCTGAATGTGATGTTGGGAGGTGAAGCCTGGCTGGAGGTGGGTCCCTGGGGCGTGGCCAGGTGGGGACTATCTGTCCCTGTTCTTCCTCTCTGTCTCTCTGCTTCCCACCTCCGTACCAGGAGCCCTTGCTTCTCTGCCAGGCCCCGCCCTGGAGACGGCTGACCACGGGCTGAGGCCTTTACACACTGTGAGCGGAAGTAAACTCTTCTTAACTTGCGGCTGTTTGGTATTTTGTCCCAGTGCGGAGAAAAGTGACAAAGACTGATAAACTTTTACTTCTATGAATTAGACTTTCTAGACTCAACACATGTGGGTGACCACACAGTGTCTGTCTTGCGTGTGTGTACCGTTTGTGTCTTTCTTACCAGTGTGGGGCAGCAGTGAGAATTCGTACCTCCTAAAGTGGGCGTGGAAACAAAGCAGACCCTAGATGTGATTCACTGTCCTTCCCCCTATTTAGTGAGTCGCAATACCACAAGTCCTAGACAGAGATTATCTCCTCAAACGCCTCAACACACAGGAATTCTTGGACTCATTTTTCTTTTACATTGTTTGCTTTCTGGGGGTTTGTTTCTTTCGTTGTTTTGTCCTTTTATTCTTCTTATATTTTTCTTACTATTTTTCTGTTACTTCTATCTAATTTTACTTACTTTCTTACTTTGCTACTTTTCCTGTAGCAGGTTTTAGTATTCTTGGCTAGAATTTCTGGAATTTTGATGCGATGTGTCATGGAGAAGTCTTTCCTGGTTGTGGCTATTTGGGTTCTGTATGCCTCTTGTACTTGAATATTGAGTCTTTTCATAGATTTGGAAAGCTTTCTGCTATGATTTCTGTGAGTAGATTTTTATACCTTTTGAGTTAAAAAATAAGACTTTGAAACAATCAAAAATGTACAGAAAAAGTGCAGCACAGTAGAGACTTTCCCTCCTGGACCATCTGAGTCCTTTGCTGGTGCGAGGCCCCATGGCCCAAGCCCTTTCCTGTGTGTTCCTTTCAAACGAGGACGATTGCTTTCAGAACTCTGGATGCCACTCTGGTGGTAAAGTCGCCAACGGATGTTGCTATCATCCAGCCCTCAAATTTCGGTCAGCATTGTCAGCTGCCTCCATATTCTCCTTTAAAGCAAACCGATCTGTTTCAGAACTGCCTGTAATCTGTAGTTTTCATGCCTTTGAAATATCCTTCAGTTAGGAAGAGAAAGATAGTCTTTCTTATCTTTAACGACTTGGAGCAATACAGACCAGGCATTTTGCAGAACACTGCGAAATGAAGTGATTTATTACTTCTTACAAGGTGCTGGCTCCTGAGGAGAAGCTGTCCATGGGCTGGGCGCCCAGGAGCCCTGGTGGCCTCACTGGGGATGAGTCTGAAGGCCCAAGGACCAGCAGCACTGAGGACAGGGCACCATCGAAGAACCTGCTCCGTCAGGCCGAGTGTGTGGATGGAAACTTCTACCTTTGTGGCCCTTGATACACTGTGTGGTGCTCGCTGACACGGGCGAGGCCGCCTGCTGTACTCAGTTCACTGATCTAAACACTGACTGCTTCCAGAGACACACACAGGGACACAGTCGCATCAGACTAGGAATCTAGCTGTCTTGTGACTCGGTCCAGTTGACCCATAAAATTAACCATTATGGCATCAATAGGTTACAAATCTAACATCCAAAATACCCGGAATGGCATCCGTTACTTAGCATTCTTGAGAGCAGAGCAAACACTTGCTGCTCTGTGGTGCGTTGAGAGGGGCTGAGTGATTTGGTTTTGGTGGGGACGCACCAAAGCAGGAGTTTTCTCCTGGCTGCATCCTATCAGGTGACACGCAACTTTTCTTTGTCCAGTTACTAACGGAAACTTAATTAAGGATGGGTCTGTTAGGATTTTCAACTGGTAAATTATTGTCTCCTTTAGTAATTATTTGTGGAGTTCTTTGATACTTTATAAGTAGCCCATTCTTCAACAAGCTGTTAATTATATCACTTATTAATATGGGCCTTAATTTACAACAGTCATTATTTTTTGTTTGCTTCTTTTGTTTTTTGAGACATGTAGTTCAGGCTGCCTCGAACCTGCAGTGATCCTCCTGCCTCAACCTCAGGAGTGCTGGGATTACAGGCATGCACCACCCCATCCAGCTATCATTATTCATCTTGAGGCTCCAATCATGCCCCGGGTAGCCAGTGGAAGCCTCTTTACAGTGGCTGAAGTGTTCCGTCAGGCTGGCCTCGAACTCATGGAAATCCTCCTGCCCGAGCCTCCCAAGTGCTGCAATCACAGGCGTGTGCCATCACGTCAGGCTTCTTTAATTTTTCTTAATTACAAAAATAATACACATGTATTGTAAAAATAATTACCAGTCTCTTTCTCTTCCAAAAATCCAAATGAATGTGGAGTGCTGGTCAAGATGCTGCTATATAGGACAGGAAAGGGGGGAGAAGTATGTATAGGTCATACATTGATTCGAAAGTCATTGTTTAAACATTTCTGTGGTCTGCCTCCTGCGGACTGTGGATATAAAAATGAATATGAGAGTTTCTTCTGTGGCGCAGAATTTAAAATACAAAACATTGCACTGAAAACTTCGAGGGCTTAAAAATATCCCAGATCGTGTTCCTCTGGGAAAGAAAGAGGTAAGTACGTGTTCTCAACTTACATAATAAAATCAAATATGAATGATTTCTTTTTATCTTTACAAATCTTCCATAATTCCTGCATTTGAGAGTTCACTCTGGTTCTCCGGCGTGGTTTCCCTTGTCTGGTATTATCCGGAGGATTTCAACTCCCCGCCCAGGAGCAGCCCTGCCCGCCTCGCTCTGCTCTCGGGAGCCGGCCGATGAGTGTCACCCGTTTACTGACTGACTCCTCAGTGCAGATTCATACTGTGATGCTTCTCTTGCTGCAATCACAGTTCCCAGCGGCGCTTGGTAGACTCTCTCAGGACGGGCTCTTGATCACAGCCCTCGATTTTCTCATTGCTTGCTTATTAAAAAAACCCAAGCGTGCCCCACAGACGCGCGCCCCGCCCGGCCGGCCCCGCCCGCGGCAGCGGGGTGGAGCG